>NESQ01000505.1:0-53658 GCA_003070745.1 Tuber borchii | reverse complement strand
GCGTCTTGGTTCATTCAGGCTAAAGTATCTAAATCACGAATCAATGAATACTTCTCAAGTGGCCTCAGTAATTCTACGTTAGCCGGATATAGCTCTATGCATACGCTGGAGAGCCACCTCCGCTCTTTGGACCCGTACGGCCCGTATCTGCAATGGTTCGAAGGACAGGTTGAGGATAGCAAGAGAACTCTGCCATTCTTCTATCGTAACGTCCTGGATTGTGTCAGATATCTCCTTCGTCAGATCGCATACCGAGATGACTTTGTCTACGCGCCGCGGCGTGAATTCGATCCTAATGGTGAAAGGATCTATGCGGAAATGCACACTGCGGACTGGTGGTGGGACGTTCAAGTACAGCGCCCCAACCTCCTTTACGTTAACGTTAGCTGACTAGTTATAGAAAACACTTCCACCTGGTGCGACTGTAATTCCCATTATTGGGACGTCCGATCAGACCCATCTCAGCAACTACTCCGGTGACAACACAGCGTGGCCTGTCTATATTACGCTCGGAAATCTTCCGTCAGCCCGGCGCAACAGCCCTGGATCAATGGCTGTTCTACTTCTCGCACTATTGCCTGTCCCCCCCAAATTCTCAAAGTCCACCAAAGTAGATCAATACCAGAGACAAGTGAACGCCGACACACTGCAAGACGTATTCAAATTCATTTTTGCGCCGCTGCAGCACGCGGCGCTTGATGGCGTCCCAATTGATTGTGCGATGGAAGGTTCGGAGGTGCTTCCCAATCTTGTCTGCATGGGCTGCAGACCATATGGAAAACGTGACTCTGCACGGGTTAAAATCCAACGCTTGTCCTATATGTGAGGTACCTGCCGGGGAATTAGGAACCAACGTCAAGAACTATCGAGCACGAGATTACGCAAGATACGAACGATATGCGTATGAAAAGTCAGACGGCACCCACGTCAAGTTCCGCGGCCTTGGTATCAATTTGGGCCAAAACGTTTTTCATGGACTTCACCTGGTCTTGGTGCCTGACTTGCACGTCCGGACATGCTCCATACGGTTTATCTCGGATTATTTAAGCACATGATGGACTGGATCCAAGGCTTTCTCAAGAAACACGGGCGACTGCAGGCTTTTGACGACGCTTGGAAGACATTACCGCCGTACCCAGGATTTTTGGTACCCAAAAAGGCCTACCGCGAGGTAGCGCAGTGGCAGGGGAAGGAGATGAGGAATCTAGGGCGCTGTATTTTGGGAGTTCTCGCGGTGGCACTGCGCCAGCCACAGAGTTCACAAGCGATACCTTTCAAACATGCTCTCGGATGTGTCAGAGCGCTCGTCGACTTCAGTATGATGGCATAATACCGAAGCCACACGTCTGACACCATAGCTTATATGGATGATTATCTGGACGGATTTCACAAGACAAAAGGTATCATTTTGGAGTTTCGAGTAACTAAGCGTACACTGGCCAAGGTTGACGAGCAACGGAAGGAAATACGACATCAGAGAATGCAGATGAGCCAGCCCATGGCCCCCTCTAAACGGCGCCGTATCTGTGACGACGATCGTGAAGAAGAGCACGAGCGACGTATGGACTTAATCTATAGCGAATCGCATTTCAACTTTATCAAGATACATCTACTAAGTCATTTTAGTGATCATATACGCCAGTTTGGCAATATACCGATGTATTCCATGGAGTTTGGAGAGCTCGCGCACAAGGAACAAATCAAGGACGGATGGCGACGATCGAATAAAAATAATGCCGCGCGCCAAATCGTGCACAGCTACGGTCGCCAGCACAGCATCCGGATGAGGTTATTGAACCTCGAATCTCTTCGACGCCGGGGAGCCGATCTCTCTGCAGATGTCCTGCGACATTTAGAGAGTACGACAAGTGCCGTAACAACGCCAGTCGACCGTAGGAGGATCCTGAAAGGACGTCGGGACGACGTGTCCAACGTCTTGGATTTTAGCAAGATGTCGGCATTCTCCCTCGACAGTATATGTCGCGAATTGATCAGATATAGCCGGCGTAACCTACCTACAGAGCACCGGCTTCCTGAAGATCATGCGATACTTCAATCACTCCCGGTTGAACTACTAACGCAACTCGAAATCCCGGTTCTAGCGTTCCAAGAAAGCGACGTTTACGACATCCACCGTGCGCGATGCACGGGCACCCTACACTTCAGGAACCAGGGGAGTCGCAATGATTGGGTTTGGGTCCAGGCTGGTACTGAAGAGATGTATGGTGCGCTGAGGGGCCGTCTGCCGGCAGGGCTCGTGGCGCTCTTCAAAATCAGGGACCTCACCAGTGAGAATGCTGTGCGTCGGGTGGCGGCTGTTCGGATGTTGAGTGCAGTCAACTCAGGATACCTCTCGGACATTCATGGCCTTGTTACAGTGCAGATGAGAGGGGACGCTCAAGAGTTTACGATAGTTGACGTAGGGGCAATCCTCGGCCTGGCGCACCTGATCCCCGAGGGGGAAGGGCGCTGGCTGGTTAATAGCCGGATTGATTTGAGAACATTCAACGAAGTATATTAAGGAATCAGGATACTGGCGGGGGGGGGGCGCTGGCTGTACGTAGTGTCATATCGCGCGGCGCTGCCGGGACGAAAAACACCGTCTAGCGAATTGTGGTGAGGAAGTCGGGGGAACCTCACCACAATTCGCTAGACGGCGTTTTGCAGGCGCGAGCACATCGTCAAGCTGTATATGTTTATAGAAACCAATTGTCTAGAAAATAAGAGTAAGAAACTATTATACTACTAGCTAGTTTGCCCTGTACACGTGAGATTCTGAACTGGGGCGCGGGCCGACGACGGAGATGACATGAGAAAATACGTCAGGACGCGCGGAAGAGGCAATGTGAAGCCGGCGCCGTCATGAGAGTGAACCAGAGCTAAGGTTTAGACAGGGCGTCAGTACGACGTGAGGTGGCGTCAGGAGAGAGAGAGCGTTGCCAGGCAACCCAGGAAGCACAGGATGCGTGCGTGCGTTGCAACGCAAGTCAGGGCGCACCTGACGCAGGGAACGCAGAAGCGACGTCGCTTGCGTCAGGGCGCAACGCCGACGCATCTGACGCAAGGTATTTTTTTGCTGATGATTTGTCGAGATTTTTACTTCATCATATAGTTTTTTGACCATACCTTATTAGTTATTCCAAACCTCGGTATTCATCTTGAGAATTCTTTTTGTTAGATTTTTTTTAATCACTTGTCTCTCCGGCATTGCATACACCGATGAGAATTTGTCTAAGCAGATATATTTACACATTTCGCTCTCAAAGGTAATTTCTTGCTTTTCCCAATTAATTCTTGGATTGTAGTTTCTTATCCACATCATTCCTAAAATTGCCTCATGTTTTCGTAAGTTTGCTACCAAGAAGATAATCATTTCTTGATATTGTTCTATTCACATTGGTACTTCCACCATATACGTAATTGGTACTGCTTTGCTAATAGTTCTATCCACTAGGTAGATATCTCTTGGCATCATGATCTTGTTCAAGGGTATTTGATGATTTATAGCGAAATTGCGGTCTATAAAGTCTTCTGTAGCTCCTGAGTCGATCATAGCTTTTATTGAGATTTCTTCCTTCCCATTGTGGAAGTTTATCTTAATCATAATATAGTCTGATTCGAGTTCCAGTATTGTACTGTTATTGACTACAGTTTGTAGATTTGATATGCTGATAGTTTTTGGTACTATTATGTCCTCCATACCAACTTTTACTAGGAACATTCTTTATTTAAAGTTTCTGGATGTTAGGGGAGCCGATATCATGTCTATTATCAGGCTAGACCTGTGTCTTCTTTAAGGAGATTGTCTAGGAAGGCTCGTGGGTATAATCCAAAAATTATTCATAAAGTAATTGATTGTTAAAAAATACGGTGGGAAAATAATATTTTTCTAAGATAATAACTTTTTATATTGACAAGATCTCTTCTCTGATTGCTTGATGATGTTTGTAAAGCTAGAAAGGCACTTCAATATTTATATTTCGCCTTTGAGTATTCGTGAGCTACCTGTGCTAACTATACTAACTAAGTCTTTGCTAACTAATTTCCTTCTGACAGGAAAGTGCAAACATCTTCTGACCCTGATAACTATCTGGTCCTTCACTTTACTTTATGAAGGTGTACACTATCATATTACCAAGAGTGTATGTCAGTATCATCAGTAATAGGTGAGTGCAGAGTACACGTAGCCCGACCAGCTAGTGTAATAATATTCTTCACTAAACTATGCAAGAAGTGGTCAACTTCTCAAGTTATCAGGCTATTTAATACTATAAGTTTTCAGACCGCATATGCATTAGACTTTGGTATGACTTTTGCTCGTAATTACCCCAATGGCTATTAACGTGCAAGGCCTCTACCTTACTAACTGGTTCTGAGTAGGACCGTTGGTCTCCACTATGTGCATTTGGATCTCTTAACTCATATAAGTGATTTTGCTTGCACGTCCACTCTCTTGTTTTCCTCACACCTTTGACTTTGAGGGCCTATAGCTTTATGCGATATGGACTGACTTGGTCTGAACGACCTGCATAATTTTCACTAGGTTGCCCTCTCATATATCCTGTGAATAGCATCCGGTCGGACTGACGGCCGCAATGTATATGGTGTTATGGTAAATGGTCTCTTGGGAATAGTTCCTGAGGACTAGCGCAACTGTAACAAGTACCTCACACAACATAGTATCCCAACGTTAGGGCCGTAGAGGTATGAGTAAAATACAGTCGTGTATTTTGAGAGTCTATACGCAGGGGTCCGTACGCTCCAGAGGTCTATATGCTGGAATCCAGTACTGTATTCATGCACTCCAATATACATAACACTGAAATCAGTTCTTTTGTTTCTTCCATTACCATTGTTCGAATAGCAGGGTTTCTGACCCATTCCTTCCTCTAATAATCCTTAATCATATATCTCTTTCTTTCACATTTGATACATAATTTTTCCCGCATGTGTCTTCTAAACTCTTGTTGGGGCAATCGTTAGTATGTTTTGCGATTGGAAGCATTCAGATCCATAGGGTCTCCTCCTGCCACTAGTGTTGGAGTTGGTTGAAAAGTGCTGTCCGTATTTCTTGGTTTTTCAGTGACTCTAGTCATATTTGATTTTGTCTGAATGCTTCGAATAAAGTTAATACGATTTTCCGTCTTGATTGCCCAATCTGCTAGTCCTTTGATGTCCACAACCTCTTGATTATCATGTCCTCATGCTTCTTGCAAAATACTATTACTTCCCTTAAGAAATAATCTCTGCATAGTTTTGTCATCATAGTTTGCTTCTGTGACTGTTAATCTGAATTCTTCTAATGATTTGTAATTGTTTATTTGCCTTGCATTATACTTTCTATTTTTGTTCTTGTTGTATTTTCTGTGTCCACATCTGCAAATTGCTTTTTAAGTTCTTCAATGAACTCGTCCCATGTAGTCCAAGTGGTTGTCCTTATACCTTCAGCATATGGTGTAATACATCTCAGGAACTGGCACCGGTTATACTATCCTATATAACATCTATATTAGGAAAATGTTTTACGCACGTTCAGGGAGGTCCTGAACTCTCCTGGTCCACCAAGAGGGGTTCTAGTCCCCATCCATTTTGCTGCTGCGTCCCTTAGTAGGCATTTAGTGTAGGTGATTTTCTCATTATCTGTAGTCACATAGATGGCTTCAAAGTACAAGTTCCATTGTACTATAAATGTCTGTAGTAATGATTGTTCTCCTTTATATTCTGGGGGCAGTTTGACCTTTAATGTTTGGGTGTTTTCATTGCCCCTTATTGTTTGAGAAAAATGTTGTATTTGTTTGTCAGACATTCCAACCAGGTTGATTGGTGGGCCAGCTACTGGTCCTGCCGCTGAAGCTACTGCTCCTGGATTGAGAGCTATAGTATTTCTCCTTGTATCTGCAGGTGATACTGTTTCTTCAGATTGTGCTGGTGATACTGGAGATGCAGTGGTTGGGCTAACTGGTCCTTGTGATCCTTCTCTAGATAAGGTTTGACTGGGTGCATCTCCTAGGTCTTCTGGAAGATTTAAGAGTAGTTGTTCAGTACCCGCGTCCGGTACTTCTATATCTGAGTTGTCATTCACTGTTGTGTCGTTAGGTGTTGCAGAAGACGCAACCAAGTATTATGAAATGTTTCTATCGTGTATTGCGTGACAGGTAAAGACTTGTCTCATCCACTAAGTCTTTGCTTGTCAAAACTTCGAGTACTTTTATCTTTTAGTACTTCAAGGTAAACTCGTGAGTCTCTTTACTTATCTTGCGCGTCTTGCTAATAAGATAATACCGAATGAAGTACTTTAGGATGTAAGATATAATCAAACTTATAATAAAGATTTTTATTATTCTCATAACATAACTTTAGATAGGAAATAACAGTGAATGGTTGGGTAAAGAACTAACTATCCTCCGCTTGCGCTCCTTATATAGTTCTTTCCACAACTGCTTAGTAATCTAAAACTAACTTATGAGTTCCTATCGTGACTCATGTAAAAACATAACTTCGTATGACTCAAGTGAGTTATTGATCAAATAAATTAAACTCAACTAAATATGAGACTTACTTGACTCATATGTGAGATCCCATAACTGTACGTAGTCATGGTAAGAAATACCCAAAACCTGAAGGCATGTAAATACGATACCTTGTGAAAACCTACAAACCATACTGGGTTTGTAACAGGTATCTTCTATCATCTCAATTTGGAGATAAGTTATTTTCAGAAATACTAAGTATTTTTATACAGTGAGTTATTGAAATAGGGCTTGAAATTAAAATTTTAAAATTAATTTTAAAAACTTTACAAAATCAAATTTAGCGGTATTTGAGGGTAGTGTGGCATTTGAGAGAATTTTTTAAAATATTAATAGTATATGAGACCTTTACTGTAAATTGTATTATTATTTCTCTATGTTCTTAAGTATTCTTTCTCTTACTAGTTTTTCTATATTTTATTCTAAGTATTACATATTATCAAGTTATTTATCCTACTTTCTAGTATTCTTATATCTAATTCTATATATCAGCATTCATGCAGGTAACTTAATTCTATTTCAAGTAATGCAATTTTTATATTTGCTCATTTTGTTTATTTTCCCACTTCCGACTCAAATATACATTATACCCTATCACTCGATAACAAACTGTTGCCATTTGAAATATTTTATAATTGTAATGCTTTCCCCAATAGCCTATTCCCTAATTTCCTGACATCTCTTGTTTTTCATTCTTGGTCTCTAAATTTTATAAACCTGCTTGAGTGTCTTATGGCTTAAGACCCACAATATTATTACTTTAGGAAGGCCCTGTTTGGTGCGCAATCATATAAAAAAATGACATTTTTCTTGAAAATAGGATATATGCCATTATTTTTAAAATGGCATTTTTCTGGGCTGAGACCCTAAGTTTTTAGAGATATGAGTGTATCCAAGAGGTCCTTGACCTAAAAAAATGGCATTTTAATGTACTTGCCAAACACATAAATATATGAAGAAAAAATGCCATTTAAATGAGAAAAATGGCGTTTTTCTTGCGCGCCAAACAGGGCCGAAGTCTTTTTTTTTTTCATGGTGGCCATCTTTGCTACCATATGGTAGCGCATACCTAGATCCATTTAAGGCTTCTTCTACTGCCGAGACACAAGAGTATTCATAGATGACTGTTTGTGTTCGAGTACTTAGAGGGTCATTAAAAAAATAGAAAACAATTTCTACCAGCCCCGTGTAGTTCTCTCTAGAGACAAGGGGTCTCTTTTGCCGTTTTTAATGACCTCACCGAGTACCGCTTTATGCGTGGGTTGTGCGGTAGGCTGACTTAAAAACTTATGTATGGATGCTTCACCTTCCACCACCGATACTTATACAGCAGTCGCAAGAATGACATTGGCTTCGCCCATTTCAGGCGAGCGGCCTAACTAGACTTTTCACCGGTAGCTATGCACCGCCATAGTCGTGCTTCCAATGCTGCGTTAACACCAACATGCCCCCGCTTTATTCAGCTGCCAGAAATATCGATCGACCATACTCAATAACTCCTCTTCCACAACAGCGCAAACGGTAAACACCGGAAGATGTCGCAATACACAGTTAGCGACAATAAAAACTGCTTCAATACTACGAACTATGTGTGGAATAACTATAGTGTTCCTGATGATCGGCCTCAACTCCTAGCCTGGCTGTCACCCCTGGAGCCTAAGCTACGACATCGGGACATCCAAGAGCGCCGCGTCGACAAGGTGGGGGAATGGCTCATACAAACTGAAGAATTCCGAAGCTGGTATGACTGTCGTGGAGAAGGTAAAGGTGATAATGCGGTCTTGTTTTGCTATGGAGACCCCGGCGCCGGGAAGACATTTATTAGGTATCAGGGATTACTCTTGAGAGAGAAGATTCGGATGGTGAGCCAGTGCTAACAAGCCGCAATATCAGTTCGCTAGTAGTGGACAGGCTATGCGACCATGCCAGGGGACAAAACACGGCGGTAACGTGTTTTTACTTTGACTTCGCAGCCCGAAAGGAGCAGTCTGCCACGAATATGCTAGGCTCCTTGCTAAAACAGATAGTTAGCGGAATGGGAACGATTCCAGAGGAAATATCACGGGCATTTCAAGAACAGAAAAACGCCATTGGTGGGCGAGGACCCCGACTTCCGGATATCGTGAGGATGCTACAGACCACCACATCCTCACAACGCGCCTTTATATGCATTGATGCCCTTGACGAATGTGCCGTAACACATCGAGTCAAGCTCCTCAATTCACTGCAACAAATCCTGGAAAAGTCCCCGCGAACACGGATATTCATTAATGGAAGACCACATATTCGGGCTGAAACCGAAAAGCGTCTTGCTGGGCGAGTGAGAAGCGTATTGATAGGCCCCAGAAAGGATGATATCATCGAGTACCTTCGAGTTAGACTGGACGAGGATGAGACTCCAGATGCGATGGATGAAACTCTGGTGGCCGATATTCTGGAGAAGATTCCCCAAAACATGTCGGAAATGTACGTAGGCGTAATAGCACTAGGAAACCCACTCGATACTGTCCGCTAATAGATATACATCTATAATAGGTTCCTACTGGTTTCCTTAAATATCGACGCAATCTTACATGAATCAACAGTCTATAGGAGACGAGAAAGGCTAAGCAAAATGGCAGACGGATTGGAGTTGGGAGATGTTTATGGTGCGACGATCGAACGGATAAAGGCGCAAGATGGGGATAAACCGAGACTCGGAATGGCAGCGTTGATGTGGATCAGTCATGCGGAACGGCCGCTACAAGCTGATGAGCTCTGCCACGCTCTAGCAGTCCAGCTAGGCTCCACGGATTTCAATGCCAGCAACCTCCCTTCGATGTCAACATTGATTGGCTGCTGTCAAGGTCTCATCACTATAGATAAGGAGGCATCAACTGTGCGATTGATCCACTTTACTCTCCAGGAGTATCTTTCTGCTCATCCCGACATATTCAGTAGACCTCACTCGGCGATGGCGGAAATCTGTTTGACCTACCTAAACTCCCAACATGTCAAAGCCCTTTCGACCGATCCTTCTCCGGGCACCCAGAATACACCATTTCTAGAATATTGTTCAGTATATTGGGGGGCCCATGCGAAAAAGGAGCTCTCGGACGGTGCGAGATCATTTGCCCTAGAGCTGTTGAAAGGAGATTATGGCCCAATATCGACCAGATTACTCCTAACTCCAGTAAAGCATTTTTATGTTAAGTACATTAAAACTTGCTCTCCGTTCAGTGGGATACACTGCGCATCATTCTTCGGAATTGTTGAACTTGTAACTGGTTTAATAGAGATGGGATGTTATGATCTCAACGAAGTAGATTTCGCCGGCCGTGCACCGCTTGTATGGGCTGCTCAAAATGGACATGAGGAAGTGGTGAGAATTCTACTCGGGCGGGAAGAGGTCAACCCCGACAAGCCAGATATTGAAGGCCAAGCACCACTCACGTATGCCGCTTGGAATGGGCATGAGGGAGTAGTCGAAATGTTACTCAGACGAGAAGAGGTCAAGCCTGACAAGCCGAGCAATTACGGCAAGACACCACTCTCGTATGCCGCTTGGAATGGACATGAGGGAATCGTGAAAATATTACTTGCGCGGGGGGAGGTCGACCCCGACAAGCCAAATAATGACGGGCGAACACCGCTCTCGTATGCTGCTTCAGATGGACATGCGGGAGTGGCGAAAATACTACTCGAACGGCAAGAGGTCAACCCCGACAAGCCAGATGATTACAACCGAACACCGCTCTTGTATGCCGCTCGAAATGGACATGAGGGAGTGGTGAAAGTGCTGCTCGGACGGGACGAGGTCAGCCCCGACAAGCAAGATAATCACGGCCGAACACCGCTCTCGGATGCCGCTGGGTTTGGACATGAGGTAGTGGTGAAAATACTGCTCGGACGGGAAGAGGTCAGCCCTGACAAGCCAGACAATGATGGCCAAACACCGCTTTCGCTCGCTGCTGGGAGCGGCCACAAGAAGGTGGTAGCGCTATTACAGTCTCCTAAAGTGGTAACCCCCAGCACGGTTTAAGATCCAGAAGGCACCGCCGGCCTTCCCTTTCGGGGCATGTTACTCATGGTGATTGCCCTTGGGCATCACCCTTTGTGGATGAGGGAAAGCTTATGAGATGGGGATGTAGATATAAGCCATGCCCTCCTACCCCTTCTTGGTGATTTTCTTTCGTTTTTGAGTGAAGGTTTATGAACAATTACAAAGTTCCGTAGTGTTTATTTCGTGGGGGAAGGATTTCGGCTGTTGTGAGAACGTCGAGTTTATACCTTTCATCTCTCATCCTATCATATTTAATTCTTCTCTTATTCCTTGTATGTTTTTTCACCTTCCTTCCCTTCCCTCCTCTTTAAGCAATGGATAGACTATATACAGTGGTTTTTTAGCTAGGGAGAAGTGGGTTTTATAGTACAAGGATTCTTGAGGCAATTGTCAACAACTCTGCCGGCTTAAAGACCACTCCTATGGCAGAAGGCTGATTACTGTAAATTCTGCGGCTTGACGGATCGCACCATATCATCCCTAGCGGATGCCCATTAGCCGCCCAGGTATGATATGTTGAGTTTCACCCATCCTGCAAGGTAGAGGTGAGTAATAAGGGTGGAGGGGGCATAGCAGAGTGGCTTTTTATGTCCCTCATTAGTCTCACTAGTCGTGCAATCAATTCAGTAGCATGGGGAATACCACCAAATAAGCCGTGAGGAGTATACGGTAATGGGTAAGTTACTGACCGGGGATGATCATTAGCAGAAATCCCTCTCCATCTTCCCAAACTCTCGAATCTTAGACCGCACCTCGTACGACTCTCCGATTCCAATCCACCCCTCAAGTGGCAACTATTAGGATGAGCCTTCAATCCACCGTGCTATATATAAACAGATAGAACATGCTCCCTTCATATTATATCACTCGAAAATCATCACTGCATTGATACCTCTAGCCTTCAACAATCCTGAAGCCCCAATCCCCTAAACCGCGTAGCCCTTCATTCCTGCCAGCTCAGATTTTGCTCTATCGTACGTACCGTAAGCTTCCTTGGTTCGGGCCGGGCCGGGCCGGAGTGGGCCAAGGCCGGATTTCTTGGTGAGCCCGCCTGATATTTTCTACTACAGCTTGAAAAGTCTTTGTAGCCATGCTGGTTCATTCGTGTAGCGCTAGCGTGCTACGCCAGCCACAACTACATGAATTGACCAGCGCTGTCATGGGGACTTTTCGAACGGTGATGCATCTTCGTTCCAAAATTGATACGATATGTATAATACTCCATGCCCTACTACAGTAACCACTAGTACAAAATGTATGGAGAGATCACATTAGTCTATTAAGGGATTAGGGGAGTAAGTAAAGAAAGGCTACTAGGAATAGGTAGTAGAAAGGATATAGTAAGGAGAATTTGTGTTTTTTGATTTAAAACTTGGAAGCAAAAAGGGCTCAATAGCATTCTAATAAGTCAAGATTCTTAGGTGTCAAGTTTTAAGAAACTATTTGAATTGCCAAATACTTTTGTAAAATATATGTAAGGAATTCTTTTCTTGTATACTTGCAATTCTATAATACAATTCTACCTTTGAAAGTTACTCAGAAAATGAAACAGGTAAACTGGTGATTTTTAATAATATAATAAATTAAATTAAATTAATAGTTTAACTTGTACACTAGTCCTGTACTGTGTTGTGTATAATAAAAACACTTTAACTTAGGGGGTGTTTGGCTAGTTGTAATTTGATTTCTAAATCATGATTTCCTGATTTCAAAATCAGGGGCTAAACCCTAAAATCAGACTCAATGAAAAACCTGATTTTGAAATCAGATATGTATAAAGCACTGGCTAATTTGGATTTTGTAATTACAAAAATTATGTTACAAATTTGTAGTTTTATCTTTTATTTGTATTATATGTATTATTAGTTATTAAAAAATTAACCAGCTATAACATAATTATTATTCTCCAAACTACAGCTATATTATTATTTTATCAATCCACTACCTGTTTATTGAAATTATAAGAGTCTAAATTAGAAAAGAAAGAGCTAACATTGGTGAGACTGAGATACAAGAGTTAAAGGATACCTGTAAACTACTAAGAGCAGATAAAAGTTATATTGGAGATGGAGGTAAGAGTGAGATGGAATGGTAGGAATGTTTAACAGGAGTGAGAATATTCCAATCATATAAAGGAACAATTCTACAAGTAAAAACTTCCTTCTAGAGGGTTGCTCTATAATTCCTAAGTCAAAAGTGAAAATATTCTTGGCACCTGATTCTCAAACCAGAATTAAAACTCCACAAGCCAAATACTTCTTATTTTGAAATCAGGCTTGGCAAAAAATCTGATTTCCAAATCATAATCACAGGTAGCCAAACACCCACTTACTCACTGCCATTTTTTCTATACCTTTGTCTTTTAGTTAAAGCTTGCTTGCAATTCTGTATGTTTAAATATACTTAGTTGCATTATACAACCTCAAGATATTTGTTATTCTGTAATTAGTGGAACTTTCAATTCTTTTCTTTTAATATAAAAAAATATTTCTTTCAACATTATTGTACACCTTATATATTTTGTATCTAACTAGATTTTAGTACTTTCATTTGTAGGTAAATATCTATACCCCCCATTTATCATCAATAAACATACCTTTATTATTTATCCTTTTATTTTTTTCAATATTGCTTTTATTATCTTTAAAAAAATTAAGATACTTAGGCCCTGTTTGGTACACAGTTATAAAAAAAAAAAGATATTTTTCCTGAAAATAGTTTTAAAGTCATTGTAACTGGTACAGGTTACCAGTTGGTTTTGAGCATCAGTTGATACTCTATATGTTTTATGTTTGGTTTTGAGTATCGGTTGATACTCTATATATTTTATATTTGGTTTTGAGTATCGGTTGATACTCTATATGTTTTATGTTTGGTTTTGAGTATCGGTTGATACTCTATATATTTTATATTTGGTTTTGAGTATCGGTTGATACTCTATATATTTTATATTTGGTTTTGAGTATCGGTTGATACTCTATATATTTTATGTTTGGTTTTGAGTATCGGTTGATACTCTATATGTTTTATGTTTGGTTTCGAGTATCATTTGATATTTTATATGTTTTATGTTTGATTTTGAGTATCATTTGATACTTTATATATTTTGTGTGTTGTATCAGGGAATCGGTATGATACCTGATGTATTTTATGTAATGTTTCAAGGCTGCCATTTCAGAAGCCTTATTGTTAGTTTGTTACAAGTCTCAGGTAGCCTAACAAGTATATTTAAGACCTGCTATTCTCCGAACTTAGAGAAGGCAGACTTCGGCAAACAGAGTTTTCAATATACTTGGTTGAACAGTTACTTCTTCAGTTCGCTTCGAGAATCTTTAGTATCTCAAGTTGGTCTACCAAACGCCTACTATTAGGAACTACTAAGTAGTTATGATATAGTAAGAAGTTTGTTACAACAACCTCGTCCAAGCCTCCGGTACTTAGTCTCACTAGATAGTGCACTTTGCTATAGAGCTAGTATCGTTACCCTCATAGAATACGGCACCACCCCATGTGGCTGTTACAGCCATTATAACAAAAAGTGTGGAAGAATGATATAAAAGTGAGAAAAATAACATTTTTCTTACATGCTGAACAAGGTCTTAGTTTTTATCAAACTAAATTAGAGATAGTATTATTATAATTACTTCTCTTATTAGTATTATTAAATTATATTATTATTTCTCCAACTTTCTACTTAAGTATTCTTTGCATTCCAAGTCTTTCTAGATTTTACTATTATAAGTACTATATATTGTCAAGACTTAGTTATTTATCTTTTTAGATTCTGATATTTAATTCTGTATATTAGTATTCTTGCAAGCTACTTAATTCTATTCCAAGTAATGTAATTTTTATACCTTAATAATATCTTTTTATTTTTTAGTATCTGACTCAAATATAAAGTATATCTTATTACATGATGAAGGATTGATCTCTTTCAAGATATTTTATAATTGTAATGTTTTTTCAAATAACCTTATCTGCTAATTTCCCGAAATCCCTTTCTTTTCCACCCTTGGTCTCCAAATTTTATAAACCCACCTGAGAGTACTACAGCTTAAGAACCACAATATCATTTCTTCAGAAAATATTTTTCATTTTTTACCAGTGATTTTTTTATATTTTACGGTGGTGGCCACCTCAGCTGCCATACATAGATCTCTCACGACCTATCCTGCCACCGGGGCACAGGAGTTTTCGTGGATGACAGTTTGTACTCGAGTATCATACTTGGAGGGTCATTAAAACCGGAAAACAATTTCTACTAGTTCCGTGCAATTCTCTCTAGGGACAAGGGGTTTCTTTTCCCATTTTTAATGACTCCCCCCCCCCAAGTACTGTTCCTTGTGAGGTTTGTGCGATACGCTAGGACTTAAAAGCCCTTGAATGCGATGCCTCGCCTTACACCACCCATACTTATACAGCAGTCGCCAGAATGCTATTGGTTCCACCCATTTCAGGCGGGCGGCCTACCTAGACTTTTTCTTCGGTAGCTATGTACCACCATGCAATCGTGTTCTCGGTGCTGCTTTAACACCAGCATGCCCCCACTTTATTCAGCTGCCAGAAATATCAATCAACCATACTCAACAACTCCTCTTCTACAGTGCAAACGGTAAACACCCAGAGATGTCGCAATACACAGTCAGCGATAATAAGAACTGCTTCAATACTACGAACTATGTGTGGAATAGCTACGGAGTTACCGATTATCGGTCTCAACTCCTAACCTGGTTATCGCCCCTGGAGCCCAAGCTCCGGCATCAGGACATCCAAGAGCGCCGCGTCGAGAAAGTGGGAGAATGGCTGATGCAAACTAAAGAATTCCGAAGCTGGTATGACTGGAGCGGGGAAGGAGAAGGTGGTAATACAGTCTTGTTTTGCTATGGGGATCCGGGGGTCGGCAAGACATTCATCAGGTACCAAATGTTGTTCTTGCGGGGAGAGCCAGTGCTAACAAGCCGCGATGTCAGTTCACTGGTAGTGGACAGATTATGCGATCAGGTCAGAGGAGAGGACACCGTTATTACATGTTTTTACTTTGACTTTGCAACCCGAAAAGAGCAGTCTGCAACGAGTATGATGGGTTCCTTGCTGAAACAGATAGTTAGCGGGATGGAAAAAATTCCAGAGGAGATATCACGGGCATTTCAAGAGCAGAAGAGAGCCATTGGTGGACGAGGACCGCGGCTTCCAGATATCGTGAAGATGCTACAGGTCATTACATCCTCGCTGCACACTTTTATCTGCATTGATGCCCTTGATGAATGTGCGGTGGCGCATCGAGTCAAGATCCTTAATTCGCTACAGCAAATTCTCGAAAAGTCCCCGCGCACACGAATATTTATCACCGGAAGACCCCATATTCGAGCCGAGGTCGAGAAGCGTCTTGCTCGACGAGTGATAAGTGTCTCCGTAGGCCCAAGCAAAGATGATATTATCGGATACCTCCGTGTTAAACTTGACGAGGACGAAACCCCGGAGGCGATGGACGAGAGTCTAGAATCAGACATTCTGGAGAAGATCCCCCAACACATGTCGGGAATGTATGTAGAGGTCATGGCATTACAGATCTCGCTCGACTCTCCGCTAACAGATATGCATCTAGGTTTCTATTGGTTTCCTTAAATATCGATGCGATCTTACACGAATCCACACTCTATGGGAGACGGGAAAGGCTGAGCAAAATGGCAGACGGATTGGAGTTGGGAGATGTTTATGGTGCGACGATCGAACGGGTAAAGGCGCAAGATGGGGATAAACCAAGGCTCGGAATGGCAGCGTTGATGTGGATCAGTCATGCGGAACGGCCGTTGCAAGCTGACGACCTTTGCCATGCTCTAGCAGTCCGGCTAGGCTCCACGGATTTCAATACCAGCAACGTCCCTTCGATGTCGACATTGATCAGCTGCTGTCAAGGTCTTATCACGGTAGATAAAGAGGCATCAACTGTGCGATTGATCCACTTTACTCTCCAGGAATATCTTTCTGCTCATCCCGACATATTCAGTAGACCTCACTCGATAATGGCCGAAATCTGTTTGACCTATCTAAACTCCCAACACGTCAAAACCCTTTCGGCCGATCCTTCTCTAGGTACCCAGAACACACCATTTCTAGAATATTGTTCAGTATACTGGGGAGTCCATGCAAAAAAGGAGCTCTCGGACGGTGCAAGATCACTTGCCCTAGAGCTATTGAAGGGCCGATATCGACCAAATTACTCCTAGCCCAAGTAAAGCAGTTGTTTGTTAAGTACATTAAGACTTGCTCTCCGTTCAGTGGGCTACACTGCGCGTCGTTCTTCGGAATTGTTGAGCTTGTAACTGGTTTAATAGAGATGGGATGTTATGATCTCAACGAAGTAGATTTCGCCGGCCGTGCACCGCTTGTATGGGCTGCTCAAAATGGACATGAGGAAGTGGTGAGAATTCTACTCGGACGGGAAGAGGTCAACCCCGACAAGCCAGATATTGAAGGCCGAACACCTCTCTCGTATGCCGCTTGGAAAGGGCATGAGGGAGTAGTCGAAATACTACTTAGACGAGAAGAGGTCAAGCCTGACAAGCCGAGCAATTACGGCATGTCGCCCCTCTTGTATGCCGCTTGGAATGGACATGAGGGGATGGTGAAAATACTACTAGGACGGGGGGAGGTCGACCCTAACAAGCCAAATAATGACGGGCGAACACCGCTCTCGTATGCTGCTTCAGATGGACATGCGGGAGTGGTGAAAATACTACTCGAACGGCAAGACGTCAACCCTGACAAGCCAGATTTTTACAACCAAACACCGCTCTCGGATGCCGCTAGGAATGGGCGTGAGGGAGTGGTGAAAATGCTGCTCGGACGAGAAGAGGTCAACCCCGACAAGCCAGATAATAGCGGCCGGACACCGCTCTCCTTTGCCGCTTATTTTGGACATGAGGGGGTGGTGGAAGTACTCCTCGGACAGAAAGAGGTCAGCCCTGACAAGCCAGACAATTATGGCCAAACACCGCTCTCGCGAGCTTCTGAGAGTGGCCACAAGAAGGTGGTAACGCTACTACAGTCTCGCAAAGTGGTAACCCCCTGTACGGTTTAAGACCCAGAAGACACCGCCGCCCTTCCCTTTCGGGTTATCTTACTCATGGTGACTACCCTTGGACATCACCCTGTGTAGATGGGAATGCAGATGTGTCATACTCTCCTTCGTCGTTTTGGCTATTTGCCTTCGTTGCTGGGCGAGGATTTATGAGAGTCTATTTACAAACTCCCGTAGAGTTTGTTTCGTGAGGGAAAAAGCTCCTGTTGTGAGAAGGTCGAGTTTATAGCTTGCGGCTCTCATCCTGTCATATTTGATCCTTCTCTATTTGTAAATTCTTGCTTGTATGCCCCTTTTTTCTTGTACGTTTTTTTCTCCCTCCCCTTCCCCTCCCCTAGGCGCTTGATAGACTGTATATGTGCTTTTTAGATAGTGAAGGGTGGCGCCCAAAATTGCAAGGACTCTTGAGGCAATTTTCAATGACTCTACCTGTACAAAGACCACACTTACGATAGGAGACTAGTTACTATAAATTCTACGGCTCGATAAATCGCACCGTATTATCCTTTGCCGATAACCACTAGCTACCCTAGATAGAGGTGAGTAATAGGGGTGGAGGGGGCATAGCAGACTGGCGTTTTGTCCCTCATTGGTTTCACCTGTTTTGCAATTAATTGTTTAGCATGAGAAATACCACCAGATAAGCCACGAAGGGGTATACCGTAGCAGATACTCATCAAAGAAGAGATATTCTGACAGTAACTCTGTCGAGTGATATTTTATGAGCGCTCTTACAGAGGGCATGTCCAAGCTAAGTCAATGTTGAGCTCTGAGTCAAAGGTGACAGCATAGAGCTCGTCGGTAGGGTTTCAGTTTTAGCGGATTCACCTTCCCCCCCGTTACATGCCTAGTCTAGGCGAGCTCGTTATACCAGAGATTTACGGTATACGAGGCCGCTGCCTTGCGGGCGGGAGTCCGTGTTTCTCTCGTCGGGGTCCCTGTGCCTGAGGCAAATCACAGGGCCTTATTACGCAACGCGGGCGATGGGGATTTGTTCACTCAAAAACGGTTTCCAGACCCTCAACCGCTTCGCCTACAATTATGCCCTCACGAGCAAGTGAAAATCAAAGAAGCTAAAGGACCCAGGAGTGTGAGTGGGTTTCCATGTATGAAGACCCTACATAAGAGAACACGATAGATTAAACTATGAATGAAGATAACAGCAAATGGCGGACCAGGAGATATATACAGTAGGCACAGCCGAACACATTACAACATAAATACCACAGTTTCGCACTACGTGATGTCAAATCACCGCGCTAGTATCACCCACCCCATGATCAACCAAAGCAAGCGTCTTTGGGCGCCCCTCTTGGGCTATTCAAAGCATTGAAACTGCTGAGCCGCGTGATTGCCATCCAAGATAGAAAAGGCAAAACATTCGAAAAAGCAGTCATCCTCCCCAGCCGCGCAAAATCGAGCCTAGACGAATTCCTTATACCTGAGATTCCACTGTATAGCGGGAGCTTCAATCATATTGAATAGGAAAGACTTGTACATCGTAATTGAAACCCACAATATTATTACTGCAGATGGTGTTTGCGATTTTCACTAAAGATTGTTTTCATAGGGCTAGCTACCTAAGCTGCTATAGTGTATATAATTAAGCCTATTCTCCTACCGGGGCTTGGGAGTTTTCAAGGATGACCGTTTGTAAATTTGCCTTACACGATTACAGTCAAGATTTGTGCGATACGATCGCGGAACACTCAAATACACGACCCCCCCAAATACACACTCCTAGCTGATTGGTTTATAGATTGAGATTACTAATATTCAGCCAGTCAAAAGTGCAATCAGGAGCGAATGTGTATTTGGGGGGGTTGTGTATTTGAGTGTTCCATGATTGTAGGCTAGGACTTAGAAGTCCCTGTGTGTGGTGCCTCACTTTACACCCCCGATGCTCATACTGTATCGGTACAACAGCCGTAGGAATTCCATTGGTTTCACATCTTGCGGGTGGCCTAACTGGACTTGCCTTGGGCACTATGCAGTGTGTCTGCAACGCGACTGTGACACCAGCACACCCCCTCTTTTATTCAACTGCTAGGAATATCGACCGACCATACTCAATAACTCCTCCTCTACAACAGTGCCAGCGGTAAACACCAGAAGATGTCGCAATATACAGTCAGTGATAATAAGAACTGCTTCAATACTACAAACTATGTGTGGAATAGCTACGGCGTTGCCGACGGTCGGTCTCAACTCCTAAACTGGCTGTCACCCTTGGAGCCTAAGCTCCGGCACCGGGACATCCAAGAGCGCCGTGTCGACAAGGTGGGAGAATGGCTCATGCAAGCTGAAGAATTCCGAAACTGGTATAACGGGGGTGGGGAAGGTGAAGGTGGCAATGCGGTCTTGTTTTGCTATGGGGGTCCGGGAGTCGGCAAGACGTTTATCAGGTACTAGAAATTATTCTTGGGGGAAGAGGGAGAGCCAGTGCTAATAAGCCGCGATGACAGTTCATTGGTAGTCGACAGGTTATGCGATCAGACTAGAGGACAAGAAAGCGTGGTTACGTGTTTTTACTTTGACTTCGCAGCCAGAAAGGAGCAATCTGCAACAAATATGCTGGGTTCCTTGCTGAAACAGATAGTTAGCGGGATGGAAACAATTCCAGAGGAGATATCACGGGCATTTCAAGAGCAGAAGAGGGCCATTGGTGGACGAGGGCCGCGACTTCCAGATATCGTGGAGATGCTACAGGTCATTACATCCTCGCTGCACGCTTTTATATGCATTGATGCCCTTGATGAATGCGCGGTGGCGCATCGAGTCAAGATCCTTAATTCGCTACACCAAATTCTCGAAAAGTCCCCGCACACACGAATATTTATCACCGGAAGACCACATATCCGGGCTGAGATCGAAAAGCGGCTTGCTAGAGTGATAGGTGTCTCCGTAGGCCCCAGCAAAGATGATATCATCGGATTCCTCCGTGTTAAACTTGACGAGGACGAAACCCCGGAGGCGATGGATGAGAGTCTAGAATCAGACATTCTAGAGAAGATCCCCCAACACATGTCGGAAATGTACGTAGGAGAAATGGCACTAGGAATCCCGCCCGAGACAATCAGCTAACAGATATGCATCTAGGTTTCTACTGGTTTCCTTAAATATCGACGCGATCTTACATGAATCCACACTCTATGGGAGACGAGAAAGGCTAAGCAAAATGGCAGACGGATTGGAGTTGGGAGATGTATATGGTGAGACCGTTGAACGGATAAAGGCACAAGATGGGGATAAATCGAGACTCGGAATGGCAGCGTTGATGTGGATCAGTCATGCGGAACGGCCATTGCAAGCGGATGAGCTCTGCCATGCCCTCGCAGTCCGGCTAGACTCCATAGATTTCAATACTAGCAACGTCCCTTCGATGTCGACATTGATTAGCTGCTGTCAAGGTCTTATCACGGTAGATAAAGAGGCATCAACTGTGCGATTGATCCACTTTACTCTTCAGGAATATCTTTCTGCTCATCCCGACATATTCAGTAGACCTCACTCGGCAATTGCGGAAATCTGTTTGACTTATCTAAACTCTCAACAAGTCAAAGCCCTTTCGACCGATCCTTCTCCAGGTACTCAGAACACACCACTTCTAGAATATTGTTCAGCACACTGGGGGGCCCATGCGAAAAAGGAGCTCTCGGACGGCGTGAGATCACTTGCCCTAGAGCTATTGAAAGGGGATTATGGCCCGATATCGACTAGATTACTCCTAACCCAAGCAAAGCATTTTTATGTTAAGTACATGAAGACTTGCTCTCCGTTCAGTGGGCTACACTGCGCATCGTTCTTCGGAATTGTTGAACTTGTAACTGGCTTAATAGATCTGGGATGTTATGATCTCAACGAAGCAGATTTTTCCGGCCACACACCACTTGCATGGGCTGCTCAAAATGGACATGAGGAAGTGGCGAAAATTCTACTCGGGCAGGAAGAGGTCAACCCCGACAAGCCAGACCTTGAGGGTCAAACACCACTCTTGCTTGCCGCTTGGAATGGACATGAGGGAGTGGTGGAAATGTTACTCAGACGGGAGGAGGTCAACCCTGACAAGCAGGGTAATTACGGCCAAACACCGCTCTCGGATGCCGCCTCGCATGGACATGAGGGAGTGGTGAAAATACTACTTGGGCGGGGAGAGGTCGACCCCAACAAGCCAAATAATGGCGGCCGAACACCGCTCTCGTGTGCTGCTTTGCGTGGGCATGAGGGAGTGGTGAAAATACTGCTCGGGCGGCAAGAGGTAAACCCCGACAAGCCAGATAATGACAATCACACACCGTTCTCGGATGCCGCTAGGTCTGGACATGAGGGAGTAGTGAAAATACTGCTTGGACGAGAAGAGGTCAATCCCGACAAGCCAGATAATTACGGCCGGACACCGCTCGCCTTTGCCGCCTCGTCTGGACATGAGGGAGTGGTGAAAATGCTCCTCGGACGAGAAGAGGTCAGCCCTGACACGCCAGATAATTACGGCCGAACACCGCTCTCGAATGCCGCTCGGTACGGACGTGAGGGAGTGGTAAAATTACTCCTCGAACGGGAAGAGGTCATCCACGACAAGCCAGACAATGATGGCCAAACACCGCTCTCGCTCGCTGCTGGGAGTGGCCATAAGGAGGTGGTAGCACTACTACAGTCTCGCGAAGTGGTGACCCCTTGTAAGACTTAAGGCCTAGAAGACACCGCCGCCCTTCCCTTTCGGGGAATGTTGCTCATTGCGATTGCCTTCGGACATCGCCCTTTGTAGATGGGAATGCAGATGTGTTATGCCCTCCGCCATTTCAGTCATTTGCTTTCGCTACTAGGCGAGGATTCATGAGTCTATTTACAAACTTCCGTAGAGTTTGTTTCGTCAAGGGAAAAAGTTCTGCTGTTGTGAGAAGGTCGAGTTTATAGCTTGCGGCTCTCATCCTGTCATATATCATCCTTCTCTATCTGTAAATTCTTACTTGTATGTCTCTTTTTTTCTGGTACGTTTTTTCTTCATGGCCTTCCTCCCCCCCTGGGCGCTTGATAGACTCTATATAATGCTTTTTTGGATGGTGAAAGGTGGCGTCCTGCGTTGCAGGGACTCTTGAGGCAATTTTCAACAACTCTACCTGTATAAAGACCGCACTTACGATATGAGATTAGTTACTTCTACGGTTTGATAAGTCGCACTATATTATCCTTTGCCGAAAGCCGCTATCTGCCCTAGATAGAAGTGAGTAATAGGGGTGGAGGAGGCATAACAGACTGGCTTTCCATGCCTCATTGGTCTCACTTGTTTTGCAGTCAATTTTTTAGCATGGGAAATGGTACCGACCAAAGAAGAGATATTCTAACAGTAACTCTGTCGAGTGATATTTTATGAGCGCCCTTGTATAAGGCATGTCCAAGCTAGATCAAGGCTGGGCTCCCGCCCTCCAAGGTGGCAGCATTATAGAGCTCGTCGGTAGAGTTTCGGATTTGGCAGATTCACCTTCCTCCCCGGTATGAAGGGATGGGGTGGGTGATACTAGCGCGGTGATTTGATATCCCATGGTGCGAAACTATGGTATTGATGTCGTAATGTGTTCAGCTGTGCCTGTTGTATATATCTCTTGGTCTGCCATTAGCTGGTATTTCCTGTTCGAAGGATGTGGTTGACTTTAGAGTATGCGGGAGAGTCTGAAAGATGGAGATAAATTCTTTCACAGTTTATGCAGGAGTTTAGACTGACATGTCTTTCCTTTGTATCACGGGAGTGTAAGGAGGAACATGGCATGGAGGGAAAAGAGAGATAGGTGTGATGATCCATGGAAGGATCAAGATGGGCTACTTATGTTTTACTTATACGCCTGTCTCTACCGTTGAGTTTTGTTTTAGTTGAGTTGAGCAGAAGGCAAATTTCAGAGCGTGAGCGAAGTGTCTAAGTTCCGTGAATTCTCTTTCTATCGTTTACCACTGTGCCATTCATAACCTGCCAACGTTTAGATTTCCATTCATAGTCTAGTCTACCATGATTCTTCTCTCAATTAGGGTGCTTCATACATGGTGACCCACTCACACTCCTGGGCCCATTAGCTTCTTTAGTTTTCTCTTGCTCGTGAAGGCTTATAATTGTAGCCGAAGCGGTTGAGGGCCTGGAAACCCTTTTTGGAGTTTAATTGGCCCTAGAGACCTGGAAGAAATCTCGGCGTATAGGTAGGATGCGGGGCTTAAGGCGGAATATGGGGTGTGCATCATTAGATAATATCTTGTGTGCCCTTCTGAAGACTATCACAATTTCTTGAGTGAACAAATCCCCATCGCTCGCGTTGCGTAAGGCCCTGTGATTTGCCTCAGGCGCAGGAACCCCAACGAGAGAAACACGGGCTCCCGCCCGCAAGGTAGCGGCCTCATACCGTAAAATCTCGGGCATCCCTTGGACAGTGTGAAACAGTAAAATTCGCGCCCAAGGGATAACGAGCTTGCCTAGACTAGCCATGCAGCGGGATTAGACCCTCCCGTTTACCGAGAGCTTGCGAATGGAGCTCGATAACCTAAAACAGAGTCTTTGGAGGCCCCTCTTGGGCCATTCAGGGCACTGAAAACTGCTGAGCCACCAGCCTAGACGAATTCCTTATGCCAGAGATTCCACTGTATAGCGGGAGCTTCGATCATATTGAATAGAAAAGATTTGTGCATCATAATTGAAACCCACAATATTACTGCAGATTGTGATTGCGATTTTCACTAAAGATTGTTTTCATAGGGCTGGCTACCTAAGCTGCGATAGTGTATGTATATTGTAGGCCTAATTAAGCTTATTCTCCTGCCGGGCCTGGGAATTTTTCATGGATGGCCGTTTGTACCGTACACGATTACAGTGCAAGGTTTGTGCAATAGGCTAGGACTTGGAAGCCCCTGTGTGTGGAGCCTCACCTTACACCGCCGATGCTCATACCGGTACTGTATCGGTACAACAGCGTAGGAATTACATTGGTTTCACACCTTGCGGGTGGGTGGCCTAACGGGACTTGCCTTCGGCACTGTGTAGTGGTGTCTGCAACGTGACTGTGGCACCAACACACCCCTCTCTTATTCAACTGCTAGGAATATCGACCGACCATACTCAATAACTTTTCCTCTACAACAGTGCCAGCGGTAAACACCAGAAGATGTCGCAATATACAGTCAGTGATAATAAGAACTGCTTCAATACTACGAACTACGTGTGGAATAGCTACGGCGTTGCAGATGATCGGTCTCAACTCCTAAACTGGCTGTCACCCTTGGAGCCTAAGCTCCGGCACCGGGACATCCAAGAGCGCCGTGTCGATAAGGTGGGAGAATGGCTCATGCAAACTGAAGAATTCCGAAACTGGTATAACGGGGGTGGGGAAGGTGAAGGTGGCAATGCGGTCTTGTTTTGCTATGGGGATCCGGGAGTCGGCAAGACGTTTATCAGGTACTAGAAATTATTCTTGGGGGAAGAGGGAGAGCTAGTGCTAATAAGCCGCGATGTCAGTTCATTGGTAGTCGACAGGTTATGCGATCAGACTAGAGGGCAAAAAAGCGTGGTTACGTGTTTTTACTTTGACTTCGCAGCCCGAAAGGAGCAATCTGCAACAAATATGCTGGGTTCCTTGCTAAAGCAGATAGTTAGCGGGATGGAAACAATTCCAGAAGAAATATCACGGGCATTTCAAGAGCAGAAGAGAGCCATTGGTGGACGAGGACCGCGACTTCCGGATATCGTGAAGATGCTGCAGGCCATCACATCCTCACAGCATACCCTTATATGCATTGATGCCCTTGACGAATGTGCCGTAGCACATCGAGTCAAGCTCCTCAATTCACTGCAACAAATCCTCGAGGGGTCACCGCGCACACGGATATTCATTAATGGAAGACCCCATATTTGGGCTGAGATCGAAAAGCGTCTTTCTGGACGAGTGAGAAGCGTATCAATAGGCCCTAGAAAGGATGATATCATCGGGTACCTTCGTGTTAGGCTGGACGAGGATGAAACTCCCGATGCGATGGACGAGAGTCTGGCGACTGACATTCTGGAGAAGATCCCCCAGAGCATGTCGGAAATGTACGTAGGCGTAATGGTACTAGAAATCCCACTCGAGACTGTCCGCTAATAGATATACATCTATAATAGGTTCCTGCTGGTTTCCTTAAATATTGACGCAATCTTACATGAATCAACAGTCTATAGGAGACGAGAAAGGCTAAGCAAAATGGCAGACGGATTGGAGTTGGGAGATGTTTATGGTGCGACGATCGAACGGATAAAGGCGCAAGGTGGGGATAAACCGAGACTCGGAATGGCAGCGTTGATGTGGATCAGTCATGCGGAACGGCCGCTGCAAGCTGATGAGCTCTGCCACGCTCTAGCAGTCCGGCTAGGCACCACGGATTTCAATACCAGCAACGTCCCTTCGATGTCAACATTGATTGGCTGCTGCCAAGGTCTCATCACTGTGGATAAAGAGGCATCAACTGTGCGATTGATCCATTTTACTCTTCAGGAGTATCTTTCTGCTCATCCCGACATATTCAGTAGACCCCACTCGGCAATGGCCGAAATCTGTTTGACTTATCTAAACTCCCAACATGTCAAAGCCCTTTCGACCGATCCTTCTCCAGGCACCCAGAACACACCATTTCTTGAATATTGTTCAGTACACTGGGGGGCCCATGCGAAAAAGGAGCTCTCGGACGGTGCGAGATCACTTGCGCTGAAGCTACTGGGGAATGATTATGGCCAGATATCGACCAAATTACTCTTAGCACAAGTAAAGCGCCTCAACTTGTATGTCAGGCACCTTGCCACTCTCTCGCCGTTCAGTGGACTACACTGCGCATCGTTCTTCGGAATTGTTGAGATTGTAGCTAGTTTGATAGAGATGGGATATTATGATCTCAACGAAGGAGACTTTTCCGGCCGTACACCACTTGCATGGGCTGCTCAAAATGGACATGAGGAAGTGGCGAAGATTCTACTCGGGCGGGAAGAGGTCAACCCCGACAAGCCAGATCTTGAGGGTCTAACACCGCTCTCGTATGCCGCTTGGAGCGGGCATGAGGGACTAGTGGAAATGTTACTTAGACGGGAAGAGGTCAACCCAGACAAGCCGGGCGATTACGGTATAACACCGCTCTCGTATGCCGCTTGGAATGGGCATGAGGGAATCGTGAAAATGCTACTTGAGCGGGGAGAGGTCGACCCTAATAAACCAAATAATGACGGGCGAACACCGCTCTCGTATGCCGCTATGTCTGGACATGAGGGAGTGGTGAAAATACTCCTCGGACGGGAAGAAGTCAGCCCTGACAAACCAGATAGTTACGGCCGAACACCGCTCTCGGATGCCGCTCGGTACGGACGTGAGGGAGTGGTGAAAATACTGCTCGGACGGAAAGAGGTCTACCCCGACAAGCCAGATAATAGCGGCGTGACACCGCTCGCCTTTGCCGCTGTGTATGGACATGAGGGAGTGGTGGAAATACTCCTCGGACGGCAAGATGTCAGCCCTGACAAGCCAGATAATTACGGCCGAACACCGCTCTTGGATGCCGCTCGGTACGGACGTGAGGGAGTGGTGAAAATACTGCTTGGACAGGGAGAGGTTAGCCCTAACAAGCCAAATAATAATGGTCAAACACCGCTCTTGCTTGCCGCTTCGTTCGGATATGAAGGAGTAGTGAAAATACTCCTCGGACGGGAAGAGGTCGTCCACGACAAGCCAGATAATGATGGCCAAACACCGCTCTCGCTCGCTGCTGGGAGTGGCCACAAGGAGGTGGTAGCACTACTGCAGTCTCGCGAAGTGGTAACCCCCTGTACGGCTTAAGGTCCAGAAGACACCGCCGCCCTTCCCTTTCGGGGCATGTTACTCATGGTGATTGCCTTCGGACATTGCCTTTTGTAGATGGGAATGCAGATGTGTTATGCCCTTCGTCATTTGCTTTCGCTACTGGACGAGGATTCATGAGTCTATTTACAAACTTCCGTAGAGTTTGTTTCGCCAGGGGAAAAAGTTCTGCTGTTGTGAGAAGGTCGAGTCTATAGCTTGCGGCTCCCATCCTGTCATACATGATCCTCCTCTATCTGCAAATTCTTACTTGTATGTCTCTTTTTTCTAGTACGTTTTTTTTCTTCCCTCCCCCCCTAGGCGCTTAATAGACTATATACAGTGCTTTTTGGATGGTGAAGGGTGGCGTCTTGTATTGTAAGGGCTCTTGAGGCAATTTTCAACAACTCTACCTGTGTAAAGACCGCACTTACAGTACGAGGCTAGTTACTATAAATTCTACGGCTTGATAAATTGCACCATAATATTATTATCCTTTGCCAATAACCACTAGCTGCCCCTAGTGGAGGCGAGTAATTGGAGTAGAGGGGGCATAGTAGACTAGCTTCTCATATCCTTCATTAGTCTCACTTGTTTTGCAATCAATTTTTTTAACATAGGAGATACCACCAGCCAGGTACTGTGGGGTGATAAATGGGCCTAGCGTTTACTAGTTTAGTTTTCTTTTATTATACTTACTCAATAGGCTGGAACTAGCTAGTTACATAGTGAAGCGGAGAGGGATTACTAATCGCTGGCTTGGATCGTGGGGATAGGGGAATGGGAACAAAAGGCAACGAAGCCGGGAACAACAGGGTGCATAGACTACTCCACTCTACAGTGTGTGATCGATAGTTTCTACGTTCCTTATCATCGTGTTTGTTTCTTTCATCATCATCGAATTGATTAACGATACCTACTGTGTGAACGGCGATTGCCCACAGTCGATACCATTTTCTTTCCTGATCGTGATATCATTTCAGGTTCCTTTTTCATCGTTGTTTTTTTCTTTACTATTATCATCCTCGGGAGATTATCGTATCTCCGGACGAAAGTTATCGTTTCAGTACCCACCAAAGAAGAGATATTCTAACAGCACCTCAATCGAGTGATATTTTATGAACGCTCCTGTAGAGGGCACTTCTAAGCCGGATCAAGGTTAGGCTCTGCCCGCCCAAGGTGGCAGAATATAGAGCTGGTCGGTAGGGATTTAGTTTTAGCGGATTCACCTTCCCCCCGGTATGAAGAGGGTGGGTGATACTAGCGCGGTGATTTGATATCCCGTAGTGCCAAACTGTGGTATTTATGTTGTACTGTGTTCGGCTGTGCCTACTGTATATCTCCTGGTCCGCCATTAGTTGTTATCTCCATTCATATTCTAGTCTATCGTGTTCTTTTATTTAGGGTGCTTCATACATGGCGACCCACTCACACTCCTGGGTCCTTTAGCTTCTTTTATTTTCACTTGCTCGTGAGGGCATAATTGTTGCCGAAGCGGTTGTAGAACCCTTTTTTAGAGTTTAATGGACCCTAGAAATGTTCGAGTCTATGGGAAGCAGTATTCCCAATTTCCTGACGTTTGTAAAAATGACTGCTATTGCATATGGGCAAAAAAATTGGCCGGAGCCTCAAGATTTTGGTGGTATGCAATAGCAGTCGTTTTTACAAACGCCAGGCAATTGGGAGTATTCTCAGTCGTCCCGTCCGTCTAAGACGGGGTGAGGACGACAAAGGACGAGACTGTCTCGTCCTTGGACGGGACAGACTGCCTTGGCGCTGTCCTGGACGGGGCGGACAGCCGTCGACTACAGACGCGCAAAATTCGTCAATGAGACAAATACTAGTACTCAAATAAGTTAAGGTTAAAAAAGGAAAAAATAGAAAATTGGATAAAAAAGAAATAAAAATGTGGTGCTGGAGTGGGCTGCTAGGGACTGCCGTCCCATCTAGGACGAAGACGACACCGTCCGACTGGACGGCCGAGAGCCCTGATGGAAAACACATCGCAATAGGCTCTAGGAGGAAAGGCGGAAGATAGAAGAACGGTGCTCTAGTACGCTCTCGTGCGCTACTCTCCCTCTCTAACTAAGGGCAGGTTAGGAGATAGGGCTATATCTCTCCATCAGATTCGAACTAACAACCGAACACTCCCGAAACTCAAGGAACTCTAAGAAAACATATGCGGCTGACAATGCCTAATCCCCAGCAATCTAGAACCATCCTGATATCTCATAATCCTCCGTGATCCATAAAACCTCTGCCTCAACAATGCGCAAACTCTCATATGTATGGTGCGATCCGTCAAGCCGCAGAGTTGATAGTAACTAGCCTTCTGCTATAGGAGTGGCCTTTACACCGGCAGAGTTGTTGATAATTGCCTCAAGAATCCTTGTACTATAAGACCCCACTTCCCCCTAGCTAAAACAAACACTGTATATAGTATATCCATTGCTTAAAGAGGAGGAAATGGAAGGAAGGGAAAAAAACATACAAAGAAGAAGAGAAGAATTAAATATGACAGGATGAGATGAAAGGTATAAACTCGACCTTCTCACAACAGCCAAAATCCTTCCCCCACGAAATAAACTCTACGGAACTTTGTAATTGTTCATAAGCCTTCACCCAACAACGAAAGAAAATCACCAAGAAGGGGCAGGAGGGTATGGCTTATATATACATCCCCATCTCATAAGCTTTCCCTCATCCACAAAGGGTGATGCCCAAGGGCAATCACCATGAGTAACATGCCCCGAAAGGGAAGGCCGGCGGTGCCTTCTGGATCTTAAACCGTGCTGGGGGTTACCACTTTACGAGACTGTAATAGCGCTGCTACCTTCTGGTGGCCACTCCCAGCAGCGAGCGAAAGCGGTGTTTGGCCATCATTGTCTGGCTTGTCAGGGCTGACCTCTTCCCGTCCGAGCAGTATTTTCACCACTACCTCATGTCCAAACATAGCGGCATCCGAGAGCGGTGTTCGGCCGTGATTATCTTGCTTGTCGGGGTTGACCTCGTCCCGTCCGAGCAGCACCCCGAGCACCCCCCCATGTCCACCTCGAGCGGCAAAGGAGAGCGGTGTCCGGCCGCTATTATCTGGCTTGTCAGGGTCGACCTCTTCTCGTCCGAGCAGCATTTTCACCACTACCTCATGTCCAAACATAGCGGCATACAAGAGCGGTGTTCGGTTGTAATCATCTGGCTTGTCGGGGTTGACCTCTTGCCGTTCGAGTAGTATTTTCACCACTCCCGCATGTCCATCTGAAGCAGCATACGAGAGCGGTGTTCGCCCGTCATTATTTGGCTTGTCGGGGTCGACCTCCCCCCGCGCAAGTAATATTTTCACGATTCCCTCATGTCCAATCCAAGCGGCATGCGAGAGTGGTGTCTTGCCGTAACTGCCCGGCTTGTCAGGGTTGACGTCTTCTCGTCTGAGTAACATTTCGACTACTCCCTCATGCCCATTCCAAGCGGCATACGTGAGTGGTGCTTGGCCTTCAATATCTGGCTTGTCGGGGTTGACCTCTTCCCGTCCGAGTAGAATTCTCACCACTTCCTCATGTCCATTTTGAGCAGCCCATACAAGCGGTGCACGGCCGGCGAAATCTGCTTCGTTGAGATCATAACATCCCATCTCTATTAAACCAGTTACAAGTTCAACAATTCCGAAGAATGATGCACAGTGTAGCCCACTGAACGGTGAGCAAGTTTTAATGTACTTAACATAAAAATTCTTTACTGGAGTTAGGAGTAATCTGGTCGATATTGGGCCATAATCTCCTTTCAACAGCTCTAGGGCAAATGATCTCGCACCGTCCGAGAGCTCCTTTTTCGCATGGGCCCCCCAATATACTGAACAATATTCTAGAAATGGTGTATTCTGGGTGCCCGGAGAAGGATCGGTCGAAAGGGCTTTGACTTGTTGAGAGTTTAGATAAGTCAAACAGATTTCCGCAATTGCTGAGTGAGGTCTACTGAATATGTCTGGATGAGCAGAAAGATACTCCTGGAGAGTAAAGTGGATCAATCGCACAGTTGATGCCTCTTTATCTACAGTGATGAGACCTTGACAGCAGCCAATCAATGTTGACATCGAAGGGACGTTGCTGGTATTGAAATCCGTGGTGCCTAGCCGGACTGCTAGAGCGTGGCAGAGCTCATCAGCTTGCAGCGGCCGTTCCGCATGACTGATCCACATCAACGCTGCCATTCCGAGTGTCGGTTTATCTCCATCTTGTGCTTTTATCCGTTCGATCGTCGCACCATAAACATCTCCCAACTCCAATCCGTCTGCCATTTTGCTTAGCCTTTCTCGTCTCCTATAGACTGTTGATTCATGTAAGATTGCGTCGATATTTAAGGAAACCAGTAGGAACCTGTTATAGATGTATATCTATTAGCGGACAGTATCGAGTGGGATTCCTAGTTCTATTACGCCTACGTACATTTCCGACATGTTTTGGGGAATCTTTTCCAGAATATCGGCCACCAAGCTTTCATCCATCGCATCTGGAGTCTCATCCTCGTCCAGTCTAACTCGAAGGTACTCGATGATATCACCCTTTCTAGGGCCTATTGATACGCTTCTCACTCGCCCAGCAAGACGCTTTTCGGTTTCAGCCCGAATATGGGGTCTTCCATTAATGAATATCCGTGTTCGCGGGGACTTTTCCAGGATTTGTTGCAGTGAATTGAGGAGCTTGACTCGATGTGTTACGGCACACTCGTCAAGGGCATCAATGCATATAAAGACGGGCTGTGAGGAGGCGGTGGTCTGTAGCATCTTCACGATATCCGGAAGTCGCGGTCCTCTCCCACCAATGGCGCTTTTCTGTTCTTGAAATACCCGCGATATTTCTTCTGGAATCGTTCCCATTCCGCTAATTATCTGTTTCAGCAAGGATCCTAGCATATTCGTAGCAGACTGCTCCTTTCGGGCTGCGAAGTCAAAGTAAAAACACGTTACCGCCGTGTTTTGTCCCCTGGCATGGTCGCATAGCCTGTCCACTACTAGCGAACTGATATTGCGGCTTGTTAGCACTGGCTCACCATCCGAATCTTCTCTCTCAAGAGTAATCCCTGATACCTAATAAATGTCTTCCCGGCGCCGGGGTCTCCATAGCAAAACAAGACCGCATTATCACCTTTACCTTCTCCACTACACTCATGCCAGCTTCGGAATTCTTCAGTTTGCATGAGCCATTCCCCCACCTTGTCGACGCGGCGCTCTTGGATGTCCCGATGCCGTAGCTTGGGCTCCAGGGGTGACAGCCAGGCTAGGAGTTGAGGCCGATCATCAGGAACACTATAGTTATTCCACACATAGTTCGTAGTATTGAAGGAGTTGTTATTATGGCTAACTGTATATTGTGACATCCTCCGATGTGCACTGCTTGCAGTGTTGTAGAGGAGGAGCTATCGAGGACGGTCGGTCGATACTCCTGACCGCTGAATAAAAGAGGGGGTGTGTTAGTGTGACAGCAGTGTTGCAGACACGACATAGCGAGGAAGGAAAGTCAAGTTAGGCCACCTACCCGCCTGTAAGGGGCGCAACTAATGCCATTCCCGCGGCTGCTGTACGAGTACTCGAGCACTCGGGCACTCGGGTATGGTCATAAATTACAATATGCCAACCTCTAGAATCATGTATACCTCTGGAAATGATTCTAACTTTCACCTATAATAAGCATAAGGCAGACTTGAATCTTGCAATACTGTTTATAGTGAATATTTATTTAATAGTCAATTGGGCTAAAGCAACTCTGCAGATGAAGTTACTAATTCTCAAGGGCATAACAGAGTCTTTCCATATTATAGGACAAGACTGAGCTATTTTACTTTTGATATTAGTAACACTGAATTTGCATATCTAATATTTAGGAAGATATATTGATTACAAGTGGCAACCGGATGTGTTTTTTGGATATAGCTATCGTGACTGAGTATCTTTAAGACTATATTACTGTACGTATAATAATTATAAGTAATATACTACTTTACAATAAGAGGAAAATAAGTGCTTAAAAATAGGCAAAACTAGCCACACAAAAGTATTTCTTTAGGGATAAAGCTAATACTGCAAGCTTCTACTACATGTAGCAAGTGAGTACTATATATGTATTGCCAAATGCAAAAGAAAAATTAGGATGTAAGAAGTTAAAGATAAAGATAAGAAGAATAAAAACTTTTCCCATAATTAGTAGTGATATAAGAGTAGGATAGAGTGGCAGTTGTCACTGTAGAGGGAGAAACTAAGCAATAATAGAGGTAATCCAAGAAGGGAGAGGAAGAAAATAGAGCAAAGAGAGGAAAAGTGAGAAAGTAAGGTGAAAGGAAGATATATATTGTAATGGCCCCATAGGGTAACAATACTAGCTGTATAGCAAAGTGTGCTATCTAGCGAGGCTAAGTACAGAAGGCTTGGACTAGGTTGTTGTAACAAACTTCTTGCTATATCACAACTACTAAGTAGTTCCTAATAGTAGGTGTTTGGTAGACCAACTAGAAATACTAAAGATTCTCAAAGCGAACTGAAGAAGTAACTGTTCAACCAAATATATTGAAAACTATCTATCGAAGTCTGCTCTCTCTAAGTCCGGAAAATAGCAGATCTTAAATACACTTGTCAGACTTCCTGAGCCTTGTACTCAAATAATAATAAGGGACCGAATTGACAGTCTTGAAACATTATATAAAACTAATCAGGTATTAAACCAATATCCTGATACAATATATAAAATATATAGAGTATCAAATGATATTTGAAGTCAAACATAAAATATATAGAGTATCAACTGATACTCAAAACCAAACATAAAATATATAGAGTATCAACTGATACTCAAAACCAAATATAAAACATATAAAGTATTATCTGATACTCAAAACCAACCTGTAACCTGTACCAGTTACACATTTCATTATTCTCCCATTCTCCAATCACCTTCTTCATACCTTTATATACTTTCAAATCACCTTCCTTGCCACCCAAGGCCACCCCTCCACCCGGGCCAATTACCCTGTACTTCCTATCCGCCAATAACATCTTGCCACCTTTTGCTTTTGCCACCCTCTTAACTCTTGCCCCCAATTTTCTGGGACCAGCCCTCTTCCCCTTTTTTTCTCCCATGCCAACCATTGCTGCCTTTAGATAGGACTGCTCTAAAGACAAATTTGAAGCCTTAATACTCACAAGAAGGGAGACTCTCATTGGACAATATCTCATTCGTCGTAAATGTGATGCATTGTAATATCAAAAATCAGGAAAATACTGGTCATTGTCCTGTGCAAAGACTTGTTTTTTTTTTTAAAAAAAAAAAACTTTTTGAGTATATTTAGTCTAAAGAGTCAACTAAATATAACTACTAAACAGTTTTCTGTATCCACCCTGGATGTCTACCGTATAACACCAAACACTACCCAAGACAACTCAAGAAAACCTAACCAATATCTGGATCCAGCCCCCTGCTATTCTAGCAGCTCAGTTAGATATACCTCCCCGGTATGGGTGCTTTCTATCGTATTACACCCAGGATATCTGCCAATAAAAGTAAAACTTCTTAACTAAACAAACAATTTAAATTCCTAACCACTACCCAAACCAAACCTCATATCATCCCATGGTCTCAGTGAGCAGCCTCCTCCCTTTACTGGACTTTAGTGCCAGCCGTCTCATCTTCTGGAAATACTCATGAAGACAGAGTTCGTCTGCCCACTCCCGGCAACTAGCCACAGACCTTCTCTAACCAAACTCATATCAGGAAAAGATTTTACACATGTTCAGAGAGGTCCTGAACGCTCCTGGTCTACCAAGGGGGGTTTTGGTCCCTGTGGTCTACATGGTCCATACCGATCTGCTTTGAATCACACTTTTGAAAATTTTACCAAAAAGTGTGGACCAGGGTGGACCAAGGTGGACCGGGGAGTACCAGGGTAGACCACTGGGACCAAAACCCCCTATGGTGGACTAGGAGGGCCATAGACATTTTCCTGATAGAGAGACATCGATAATGAGGTAGACCACTTGCAATAGGTGACCCCTCCCATCCCCAACTGCCATATTCACCTCTCTCTCCATAACTCAACCTCAAACTCCTCAACACAACCCAACACTCTAACCTCTAAACTCCTCCTCAACGGTTCCAAAAACTACCAAAACTAAACACAACTACTAAACTTGAACTACATATTCCGCACATGAGCACACCTCTCAGATTGATCTAGTCAAGCCACCTTTTGCATCACTCCCTAAACTTAGCCACAAAACTCTCAGCCATAATACCATGCGCCATAACTACGATGCCACAATCTCAGCCGCAAAGCCTCAGCCACCCCTTCACTAGTGTCCAATATGCCGACCAGGAATACTGAAGTAAAATAGGCCCTGTAACTAAACCCGAAGGTGACAATAAAGTTGTGAAACATTTGTAAACGAATATTCCTAGATGGAGAATGATCAAAAATGATGAAAAGGGATGAAACAAACCTTAAACACCAAATATTCCTAAACTATCGTAATGGAAAAGAAACTATAAAGCCATTATGAGAAGAACTTCATAGACCCTGATTCCACTAGAAAGATATGATATATCATAAGGAGATGAGATTTCAATCACTGAGGTTGTAGGAATAATTGAGTATTTGCAAAGACTTTTTTTTTTTTTGTTTTTTTAACTTTTTGAGTATATTCAATCTAAAGAATAGACTAAATACAATTACTAAAGAGTTTTCTGTATCCAGTTTAGATATCTACCATATTACACTAAACACTACCCAGGCCAACTTAGAAAATCTAACCAACACCCAGATCTAGCCCCTGGCCATTCTAGCAGCTCTGTTACAGGGTAACTAACTCAAAGGAATAGAAAGAGCTAGGCCGTATAGTATTTCAAGATAACAGAGGGAAGTCAGGAAGGCTCGAGTAATGATGGTTCAATAAAGGTAAAGTAATAAAGTAGAAGTTCTCGAATTTTTAAACTTAATAACTTGTTATATTGTTAAGGTGTCACAAACGGTGACTAGCAGGAGAGGTTTTCACATGACTCATACTTATGAGTCATAGGGTTTAGTATTTCACATGACTACGCGATAGCGTGTTATTCTTTTGTTATGATTAATTTATTATGTTTAACATGACTCACGATTGTGGTCATATGATTATGACTTTTGCACATGACTTGTAGTTAAGAGTCATGGGTTTCACGCATGTGACGCAAGTTGCGCACATGATATGTTTATGATGTTTTGATTGGTGGATTGAGTATGGCGCAGCGACTCATAGGAGTCAGCTGATGGATTTCACACTATGACTCACTTATGAGTCATAGGAGCGCGTGATGCGAAGGATGAGTCATGGGTTGCGGGAAGAATGGTTATAAAAGAGAGCCCTTACGGCCTCTTGGTTGAGAGTTCTTCACGCAATCATCTAAGTTATTTTCCTATGAATATACTTTCATCTCACATCTACACTATCGGACCGAAGCTATAGTGTCTCTCACGAGCTTAGCAATATATAGTACGAGACAGAAGTCTGTATACTCAGCTGTCGTTGTTCGTATGAACTAATCGAAGTGTGATCACTATCAGATATAGGGGTTACCTGCTGCAAGTATCGCCCGAAGGAAAGAGGATTGTAATATTTGATTGCGTCAACCATAAACAACACTTAACCAGAAACAAACAAAATGGAATCCCTACAAGAAGACGATATCGAAGTAGTGGCATTCGATACTACTGCACTAGGAGAGGCATTAGACCAGACGTTGGGAGAATCAAGGGTCACTAGCCCAGACACACCAGAACCAGCCTCACCAGCCGGATCAGAAGCAACTACACTACCAGGCGGAACCCGAAGGAATATGATGTCGCTAGCAATGGGAGCAGCAAACACGACGGGAGAAGGGGCAACAGATACGGGGAATGCTGATACCCAGGTGCCGGAACTTAATGCGGGCCAACTTCAGCAAATCATAACAAACCTCACAGGAGGCAACCGAAGACCAAAGATCAAAGAACCAGAAACGTTCACAGGAGAGCGAACCAAACTACGAGGATGGCTAGCACAACTTAAAGTCTACTTCACAGCTGTGGGATGGATGGAAGGCCATCATACCGATAGGATACTTTACGCCGCAAGTCTCTTAAGAGGAGATGCAGGGGCATGGATAACACCATATACTGAAGGACAACTCTCTCACCAATGGGAAACGTGGGAGGCATTTGCAGACGAAGTTAGGAATCAATTTGGAGCTATAGATGCCATGGGAGAAGCAAGACTCAAAATACAAAAATTACAACAAGGAAATAGAACCATGACAGAATATTGGAACGAATTCCGACTCGCAGCTACAGAAGCGGAACTGGACGACCATACAGCAGGACATCAGCAAAAAAACAGCCTGCCCCCTGTGCCTCATGTCATTTAGGTTTATGTTTTGGCATATCATGAGTCCTATGATCACGATATTAAAAATCCCGTTAGTTTGACTAAAGAAGATAATATTAATTCTGTTTTCTGCAAAATATGAGCAATTTTTATGAAGAACTCACAGACCTTTTACATACCGAAGTTGCGAAATTTGAGTTCATAACATACAACTTTGTAATGTAAAATGTCTATGAGATATTGATAAAAATAGCTCATATTTTGCTAAAATTAAGATTTGTATCTGATCAGTAGGGGACACAATCGGAAGCATCATGATTAACCGGGGTCACTCGCGATTAGCCAAAACGTAAAACTCACCGACATGGCTCACCGTGGAGCACAAATGACAGATTTTTTTTTTGCTGATGGAGAATGCCTACTCACAGGTATGAACACAACACTCCAAGAGGCATGGGGAACGGATAGCGGCGATTTTGTCGACACGGAAACACTAGCCAAAGGGGCAATCAAGAAGGAAACCAAATTAGCAATGGTCAAACACATACAAAAACAGGGTACAACAGAGAAAGCCGCTAGCACTCCACGAAACCTGAACGGAACATTCAGACCAATTACCAACACCGTCTCAGAAGTGGATCCAATGGACTTGGATGCGACAAGATGAAAGCCAAGGTTACATCCAGAAGAATTCAAAAGAAGGATAAGGGAAAAATTATGCCTCAAATGCGCAGGAGCAGGACATCAAGTACGAAATTGCGACAGACCAAGAGACGGAAGGAATTACACCATGACACACAGACAGGGACAAACCCAAAGAAGGGTGGGACCCTAGGCAGCAAAGCTAAGTATCAAAGAGATTGAGGTCAAAGAAGACTCTGAGCAGTCGGGAAAAGACAGCAGTCCCCAGTAAACGATGGTACTAGGGACAGACCAGAACGAAAACCCATTATCATGGAAAATTACTACGCGGCGCTCAACTATATGGAATCACTTGAACGGGAAAACGATTATATCATGATCAAAATACAACTATACGGAAAACAAGACTCAGTTACGATAAACCCGATGATCGACTCAGGGGCCACTGAAGACTTCATCGATGAAGGCATATGTACGAAACATGGAATTACAAAAACAAAGGCCAAGAAAAAGAGGGAGATTTACCTTGCGGATGGAAAGCCAAGCGCTATGGGTCCAGTTACCCATTTAGCGAAAATACCTATGGACATTAACAGCTATAGGGAATTGGCGACCCTTCAAGTGGCGAACCTCCAAAACCATGAAGTCATTCTAGGAATGCCATGGCTACGAACGCACAATCCCACAATTGACTGGGATCAGAAGAAAATCACATTCAACAGCGAACGATGTACAACATGGTGTCTCAACAGTTCGCCAGTTGCATATGGAGTACCAGAAGACGAGGCTCAGGAGGAAAACCTCCTCACCAAGTATTCAGAAATACAGATAGAAAGGGACAAACCAGTCCAGGTTCAGAGATTATCTCCTCAGGCTAGGATGCCTACGAAAGGATCAAAGGAGGCAGCATGACATGACCTGTATGCCAATGAGCAAGTCTGTATACTTGCAGGAGAACAGAAAACGGTCAGAACCGGAATAGCTATCGGGCTATCTCGAAATACCTACGGGCGCATCGCTCTGCGAAGTAGATTAGCAGTCAAACACAGACTTACAACTAACGCTGGGGTAATAGACGCGGACTATACTGGGGAAATAAAGGTAGTCTTGGTCAACCAGGGTGCCGACCAGTACCAGGTGGAATAAGGCGATCGGATCGCACAATTGATTATCGAGAAAATCAACACGGAAGAACTACAGGAAGTTAATGAACTGAAAGAAACAGACTGAGGGACCAAAGGATTCGGAAGCACGAATGGTTCTGAAAAAGACAAAGGACCGATTAACATCAGCGAAATATCAGCAAGGGCATTCAAGTTCAGAAGTTTTTACCGAAGAGGAGAGACAACAGGCATCCTAAGATGGGACCCAGTCCATGACGAGATCTATTTGGAAAAGATCAATATTAGTACTGAACTGGCAATCAAGGAAAGACAGAGGAAAAAGGAGGAAGAAAGACATAACCTCCAAGAAATGATACCAAGAGAGTATCATGAATACCTCGACGTATTCGAGAAAGGAGAAAAGACAACATTACCACCACATCGAAAAGGAATTGACCTAGGCATCGACCTGGAACCAGGAGAAGAGGTGTCCGACAAAAAGATATATCCACTCAGCTATGACGAGATCCAAGAACTGCACAAATATATCAAGCAAAACGAAGCGAGAGGATGGATAAGGAAAGTAAAAGCCGAAAGAGTATCACCAATCATGTTCGTCAAGAAAAAGGATGGAAGCCTACGATTATGTGTGGACTATCGAGAGCTCAACGAAGTCACAAAGAAGGACCGATATCCATTACCATTGATAGGCGAAGCGTTGGATCGGTTGAGCACTGCCAAATACTTCACAAAACTGGACATCAAGGATGCCTACCACAACATCAGAATACGGGAAGGGGACGAACACAAGACAACTTTCAGCAGCAAGTTGGGAACTTATGAATACCTGGTGGTACCATTTGGATTATGCAACGCGCCGGCCGCATTCCAGAAATGGATCAACAGAGTACTACTATGATACATCGACATCAGGAAAATGTAAAAACACGTCCTGGTCCACCAGGGGGGGTTACGGTTCCCCTGGTGCTGCCTGGTGTGCGCTGGTACGCGCTGGTCCACTTCGCGCACCTCAGTTACGCGAAGTGGACCACGGTGGATCAGCGTGGACCAGGGAGGACCATGGGGACCAAAACCCCCTCCGGTGGTTCAGGAGCGTTCAGGACCACCCTGGACCGCGCAAAAACATTTTTCTGATGGATATGTGTTGTATAGTATATTTGGATGACATCCTCATATACTCGAATAATCTGAAACAACACCAAAAGGACATCAAAAACATACTGGAAGCTCTCAGACAATCAGGGATGAAGGTCAAACCTTCGAAATGCGAATTCTACAAAGAAGAAACGGAATACCTAGGATTCGTGGTTAGCCAGGAAGGAGTCAAAGTTGACACGGTCAAGACTCAGGCAATATGGGAATGGCAACCACCAAAGACAAAAACCGAAATTCAATGCTTCCTAGGATTTTGTAACTTTTACCAAAGGTTCATACAATGGTTTAGCAGAATAGCAAAACCACTATATGAACGAACACACAAAAAATACGATGGCAAATGGAAATGGGAAGCCGAAGAACAACAATCTTTTGATGAACTCCGAAAGGCACTCACCACGACCCCGGTACTAGTACATTTTGATCCAAGACGACCTATCAAAATCGAAACGGACGCGTCGAAATACGTATGCTCGGGCATAATATCACAACAATGCGAAGACGGGAAATGGAGACCAGTGGCCTATCGATCCAAGGGAATGAGAGACGCCCAGCTCAACTACGACGTACACGACAAAGAATTATTAGCCGTGGTACAAGCATTCAAAGAATGGAGGAGATATACTCAAGGCAGCCGATATTGCATTCAGGTCTTCACCGACCACAAAAATCTCACAACATTCATGACCACTAAGGCCCTAACGGACAGACAAAGACGATGGGTACAAAAGTTGAGCCAATATAACTTCAGAATCATATATCGGCCAGAAAGGGAAGGGGGAAAACCAGACGCCCTCACAAGAACGGGGGACATACAAACTCTAAAGGAAAAACACTTGTTGAAACAAGAAGGAATATTATTACCCAAAGAGCAATTCTGGGAGGAAGCAACAATCGAAGAAATAGAACTATCAGAGTTCCACGATAGAGACGAAGGAACAATACGGAAAGTATCAAAAACAGATGAAGGAATCCAAACAATCAAACGAGCTTTAGAAACAGGAGAAAAGGAACTCAAAGGAATAGCATTGGGGCTATGCCAATGGAAAGATGGATACCTATGGTACCAAGGAAGGATATGGGTCCCCAAGTACGAAGGAATAAGGACGACTCTTATCTCCAAACATCACAATCAACTACAAGCGGGACATGGAGGAACGGCGAAAACTACCGAGCTTATCAGAAGACGATATTATTGGCCAAAGATAAGAGAAACTATCAAAAGATACGTCAAGAAATGCGACACATGTCAAAGGACCAAAGTCGTACGACATGCACCATACGGCCTCCTCCAGTCAAACGAAGCATCAGACAGACCCTGGAAATCGATCGCAATGGATTTTATCACGGACCTTCCAAAATCGGAAGGATATGATACGATACTAGTCGTCATCGATCGCCTGACCAAAATGAGTGATTTTATTCCATGCAGAAAGGATCTGGACGCACGGCAGTTTGCAAACATATTTATGAAAGAGATAGTCAAGTTACACGAGATACCACGAGACATCATCACCGACAGAGGAATGCTATCCACATCAAACCTATGGAAAAAGACAACAGAAGAACTCGGAATCGAACGAAGGTTAAGCACAGTATTCCACCCGCAGACTGACGGGCAAACAGAAAGGACAAATGCGATATTGGAACAATACTTACGGGCATACATAAACTACCAACAGGACGATTAGTGTGGATATCTACTGTTGGCAGAGTTCGCATACAACAACGGATATCAAGAAACAATCAAGAACACACCATTCTTCGCCAACTACGGAATCAACCCCGAACACGAGATGATAGGACATCTGATCCAAGGAAAGTGCAAGAAACCAGAAGAAATGACTCAACCACATGAGTCATCACAAAGCAAAATGGTTGCAGCACAATTACGACAAAAAGAATACTACAATCAACACCGAAAGCCAGATCCGAACTTAAAATCAGGCGATATGGTGTGGTTACTACCACGAAATATCAAGACCACGAGACCATCAAAGAAACTTGACTATAAGAAAATCGGACCATTTAAAATCTTGGTAAGGATTGGAACAAGCGCTTATAAGCTGGATCTACCACCATCAATGGCAATACACAACACATTCCACATCTCACTCCTTGAACCTTACCAAGACAACCGATTCCCCTCTCAAATCCAAGAACCTCCCCCACCTATCGAAATCGAAGGCGAACAAGAATACGAACTCGACGAAATTATCGACTCTCGGCTCCACTACGGAAAACTACAATATCGAGCTAAGTGGAAAGGATACTCGCCAGAACACGACAAAGTCTGGTATCCTTCAAAACATTTCAACAACACACAACATGCAGTCCAACACTTCCACCAACGATACCCAGGTAAACCAAGACTGGGTAGAACTCAAGGTCGAGATCAAGCCCGACCAAGGCTGGGGAGACAACGAGTCCAGTCCAGGGCCATTTCCGCCTACTAGCCCAGGCTACAGCATGCCAACTGAGCAGGAACTAGACGAAAGACAAGCGAAGGCCATCGAAACGGCAAAACACAATGGACTATCGTGGACGGCATACTATGATGATGGGTGCTTTGTGCACCTTAGCGAGAAACAAGGATAAGGGTGGTACCCACAAGAACCAAAACGGAAAGGACGAACCTCGAACGAAGAACACAAGAAGATACATTGGGAACAATGTTTTCGGAATGACTGCCGGTCTCATAAGAATGAGAAAATCAAAGCCGGCTACTACCCGAGGTCGGAAGGCAGAAAGGAACCCCTTACAAAAAGGGACAAAAAAACAAGGAAAGCGAGAGAAACTGTGAGGACACGGTTGGCCGGGGAGGAGAGCGAAAATTCTGAAACAATTATGGTTCCAGACTCGGAAGCCTTACAGAGACAGATTAGAGAACTGCTGGACAAACGAGATTGTCTCCAAGAACGACTCAAGGACCAACGGGCGTTGATCGAAGATCAACAAGCCAAAATTTCAGAACAACAACGAGCTCTAGAGGTTGGAAACCTCACCCTCGAAGTGGTACGCAAGAGGTGGAGAGATTCCGAAGATATTATTCGGAGGATGCGAAGGGAGGCAAGACATTTAGGAAGTCGGGTGACCGATTTAGGACTTTGAGCATCGTGGGACCGATGCTAGAGAGAGAGGGAGCTAATGTCACAAACGGTGACTAGCAGAAGAGGTTTTCACATGACTCATACTTATGAGTCATAGGGTTTAGTATTTCACATGACTACGCGATAGCGTATTATTCTTTTGTTATGATTGATTTATTATGTTTAACATGACTCATGATTGTGGTCCTATAATTAGGACTTTCGCACATGACTTGTAGTTACGAGTCATGGATTTCACGCATGTGACGCAAGTTGCGCACATGATATGTTTATGATGTTTTGATTGGTGGATTGAGTATGGCGCAGCGACTCATAGGAGTCAGCTGATGGATTTCACACTATGACTCACTTATGAGTCATAGGAGCGCGTGATGTGAAGGATGAGTCATGAGTTGCGGGAAGAACGGTTATAAAAGAGAGCCCTTACGGCCTCTTGGTTGAGACAAGCTTCTCGCCCTCTACTTTCCCCCCCCTATATTTCTAAACTCTTCTACAAACCCGTTTTGCTTCCGGGACACACACCAGCACCCCCCCGCCCCTCTCCGTCCCATGTCGGAAATACCCCCCATCCCCCCAGGCAACCAAGAGCTGGCAGCCGCCATCTCGCGAGCCTCCACACCACGCAACGTCCAGATCCCCCCATCCCCCTCCCCTGTCCTCAGACCCTCGCCCCCCCTAACCTTCCTCGCGGATATCTTTCGGCAGACGAGGGATGAGCTCCGCCTCTCCCCCAATCTGGTCCCCGACCTCTCCGACTCCAGCCTCCAGACCATCACCCCCGGTGAAGGTTTCATCCTCTCCATCCTCTGCTCTACAGTCTCCGGCATAGTAGCAATCACTACCCAGCTCGAATCCATCACTAAACAAGTCGACGATCTCAGAAATGAGAACGGCGAACTCCGCTCACAAATACACGACCTCTCCTCCCACATCACAAATGCTTCCGTTACCCCAGAAGATCTCACCCCCATCACCTCAGCCCTTCGTGACCTGTCACATAGGGTCTCGGCCCCCACACCTGCCCCACCCACTCGCCCCCCGGCCCCGGCTAAAATCACCCAGCCCCCCCACCCACCCAAACAAACCGCCCCACAAGGCCCCGCCACCCAGCAAAAATCCCGCAATCCCCCCCCCCCCTCCCATCTCGGACCAATAAACCCCGCAATCCATTGCCCATACTACGATACAAGACTTGGCAAAATGTTCGGCAACCCCGAGCTTTACGCCAAGGCCTTCCCCCACTCCTGGGAAGCGGAGCAATTCCGCGCCGGAGAATATGACCTGTCTGCTTTCACAGATGCCACCCTGCACCCGGATTACAAACCCCAAAACCAACCAACGTACGCCCAGGCGGCAGGCTCCAGAGGAAGAACCGGAAAAAAGAAACCCAAACAGGCCAAAGCAACAGAGGTTGCGAGCAACGAGGACAGAGCCTTAAAAACTCCTGCGCCCCCCCTCCCCTTTGCCTCAAGGCGTTTCTTTGCCCCTCGCTCCTTCCATGCCCCCCATGCCCTTTCAAGACGTATCGCTCGCTCCCTTCCCGACATTGTCGCCAACACCCTCACCGACTCAAACTGCCTCCTCCCAAAGGGTTTCTTCGCCAAAGTCAATGACCGGGGCGCAGTCTCACTCACCTGCACAGATCCGCAAACGCCTGCTTCTTCCTATGCCCCCTACTTCGATGTGCTTACAAGGCGCCTCAACCAAGCCTTCCCAACAGGCGACAACCCCTGGCTCCCCTTCTGCCTCGCCCCAACCGCTATACAGTTGGTCATACACGGCATCCCCACCGATGAGATGCCCGAAGACGACGAGCAACTCTACCCCCATCTCAAAGCATCTATTGGTTTCGCGAAAGCGGTCCAAATCCAGGCGGCCAGGTACCTTAACCCTGACCGAGCTACTCGAACCACCAAGGAAGCGCTTTCGGTGGTTGTCTCCGTTGACCCCGACGACGTTCCAATCCTCACCCCCTCCATTTTTCTCTACTCAGAACGCCGCAAGGTGGAAAAAGCAATCTCCGCCAACCGCTACACACAATGCTCCAACTGCTGCCGTTTCGGCCAGGCCGCCGCCCGTTGCAAACAAAAACACCCATCCTGCCCCATTTGTGCGCTTCACCATACCAAGGCCGCTCACAGATGCCAGAACCCCACCTGCCCCAAAGGGGGCAACGAAAGGCCCGTGGCTGAATGTTGCCCCACCTCACCGCCCCACTGTGCCAACTGTGGCAACGACCATACCACCTACACCAAAGAATGCAAGTCCCGCCCCATCCCCCCGCCCGCCCCGCGCCCCCCCGGAGTCTGTCGGCTCCTCCGCATCCTCGGACAGTCAAGAGTCCATGGATGTGGAAGAAGATGGCGTGCCAGCACCCACTACTCCCCAGGCCCACCCAACCTTCGATCCTGGCCCTGCCACTCCCCGCCCCATAACCGCCGTTCATGTGCCACCTACAGGCGCGAAGGGTCCTGCTCTCTCAGGCCCCCCCGTGCCCCCCGTAACTCCTGTCAACCGTCGGGGTCGTCCCCGCCATGATTAACACCCAAGCCTTCAACAGAATCGTGGGGCCGGCCCCCACGCCCGATATCACACTCATTCAACACAACAGCCTGGGAAGCTGGGATGTGTTCCTCTCATTATTTTCGTCATTTTCAATGCGCCACCCTCCACAGTTGGTTTTTTTGCAAGACCCTCCATCCTCCAAGGGCTTTTTACCCACTTTCAATGGGTACAAGTCATTCGCCCCTCCCTCGCCCCTACCCAAGGTGGCCTGCTATATTTCCACAGAATTTTTAAAATCCAACCCCGTACTTCCAAGCTTCACGCCGGACGTGAATGACTGCATGCATATCGATATATACACCCCTTCAGGATGCTTCGGCACCAGTTTTCCTCGTTTCCGCCTGGCGAATATTTATTCACGCTCCAGGTACTCACAACTACACACAGTTAAACCAGACCAGATTTTTGTTTCTCTTGACGTTCCCTACCTCGTAGTAGGGGATTTCAACATCCATAGCCCGCGCACCGACCCCCTCCGCCTCCCCTCCTCTCAGGAAGCCTCCATCGCCGACCCCTACTTTGACAAAGCCGACGACCTCAGCTTTACCTGCATCAACACCCCAGGGGTATACACCCGCTACCCCCTCTCTGGCCCCCACAGGCCCAGCGTCTTAGACCTGGCCTTCGCTAACCCCGCCATGACTCCTTTCGTACACGATTGGAACACCTCATCTCTACCCTCCACCGGGTCGGACCACGTCCCTATCTCCATCTCTCTCTCTGCCCCCATCCGTCAGGCCCCCCCCCCCAGGCCAAATGGGATCTTCTGGACTGGACAGCCCTGGAACCCACACTCAAGGCCTTCCGCGTCCCCCCGCCCCCCCCACACCCCTCCCCCCAGCAGTTTGACTCCTGGTTCTCAGCCTCCCTGTCCTGCCTAACCTCAACTCTTAGAACGGCTGCCCCCACATCACGACCATCGGCCAAGTCCAAGCCGTGGTGGACACCTCTCCTCACTGCGCTCTGCAAGGAGTACAACAAAGCCATGAGAAAAGCAAAGAAACTCCAAACCACACAAACAAGGGAAACGGCCAGGCTCTCAAGGAATGGATACTTCAAAGCCATCAAGCGCGCCAAGTCTACGTACTGGGCCGACTTCCTCGCTAAGACCACCCCCAACAACATCTGGACCGCCAAGAAGCTGGTTACCCCCAGACAAGCAGTAAGGTTCCCAACCCTCCCAGACGCAAACGACCCCACTTCTATCAACAACGCCCTTCTCGCCCACTTCTTCCCACCCCGGTTAGAACCCCCACCCAGGGGAAGGCTCTCACCCATACCCAACCCGCCCCCTCTCACTCAAGACGAAATCTCCCTGGCCCTCGCCAAATCCTCGCCCTCCTCGGCCCCAGGACCAGACGAAATACCCTACTCCGTTTGGAAGCACGTCCACAAGCACTACCCCGACATACTTTTAGATCTCCTGAACCCCCTCCTGATATATGGGTACCACCCTCCTTCGCTAAAAACCGCCAACGGGGTCGTTTTGGACAAGCCAGGCAAGGCCTCCTACGACTCCCCCGCGTCCTTCCGCATCATAGTTTTGCTGAAAACCGTCTCCAAGGTCTTGGAAAGAATCATGGCGACCCGTCTTTTTGCCCAGGCTAAGCTACCTGGCCTACTCCACCCCAACCAGTGCGGTTCCGTGCCTGGCCTAGGCACCTTCGACGCCTGCACCACCCTAGTCCACGAAGTTAAAACCCTCCAACGCACACACCGCAAAGTATCCTCCCTCTTCCTTGACATCAAGGCTGGTTTCGACAACGTCGACGCCCTCACCCTCCGCAAACGCCTCCTGGATAAAAACACCCCCAAATACATGGTGGACTGGGTCTCCTCTTTCCTCTCGGAATGAAGATGCACTCTGGTCTACCAAGGCTCCCCAAAAACCCCCTCCCCGGTCACAGTCGGCACCCCACAGGGGTCCCCCATCTCTCCTCTCTTGTTCCTCATATACGTGGCACCCCTCCACGCAGACATAAAAGGAGGCCTTATGCTTTCCTACGTCGACGATTTTGCACTCACGGTCTCCACCCCCTCCTACCGGTCCAACGTACACCGGCTACAAAGCCTGTTCACATCCTTATCCCAACGCGCCACAGCCCTGGGTGTGTCCTTCTCCATCCCAAAAACGGAACTCATCCACTGGCGTACCCCAAGCCAAAGAGGCACCCTCAAAGCCAACCACCCCGTCACCCTCAACGACCAAATCTTTCGCCCCTCCAATGAAGTAAGGTGGCTAGGATACTGGTTCTCCCCCGCCCTCAACACTACCCATCACTTCGAAAGACGCCTGGCTTTAGCCAATGCTGCTTTCTCCTTCCTGAAAAGAGTCGCCTCTCCAGGGGCGGGGGTCCGCCCCTTCCTCTCACACCGGCTCGCCATGGGACTCATCCTCCCAATCCTCACCTACGGCGCAGACCTCTTCGTCCCGAACACCCGTTCCACCACCCGCATGAGCTCCTTCTGGCACAGAGTCCAGAGGTGGACCACCAACTGCTTCTTCGCCACCCCCATCCCTATACTGTCCAGGGAGGCATGCCTCCCTCCTCTTGGCCCCTACTGCAGACACAAGAGACGCACCGCGGCACTCAGACTATGCTGCTCACCTCCCACCCTCAATCCCGCGGCCGCCCGCCTTCCCCCTACTTTCCCCTCCCTGTCGAACTTCAGGGCTACTGACTCAGCCCGACCTTTGGCTGATAAAGCAGGCCCGATGTACCGCCCCCTTAGCTGGGACACTCCGGTCCCCACCCCCCCATTGAGAAGACACCTCCCCATCGACGACCTGGCACACATAGCCTTCTCCCTCGCGCACGATTTCTCTCGCTTCCCCCAGATCGGACAAACACCCCTCCCCCCGACAGAAGACATCCCACCCCCGTCCCTCATGGCACGAACTTATACCGTACTCAAAGAGAGGGCCCACAAACTCATGCTCCAGGACTGGGACGATTCCCTCCCGGCACCCCCCTACTACACGTATCCCACCTCCACGACCCCCCACCCCTTCATGGGCCTCGACAAATTCGCTGCCAGCCGCATACATCAGATGCGCTCTGGCAAAAGCTACCTGCTAGCCCACCCCACCTGGCGCAACGACCCGGATCGCCCGCCCACCTGCCCCCGGTGTCTAGAAGACCCAGAAACCTTCGAACACGCCATCCTACACTGCCCTGCCAGAGCTGAAGCCAGACACTCCCATCTAAGTGGAGTCGAAAGCCTCTCGCCCGAGAGCCCAATTTGGAATCACCCTCCCTCCCTCTCAGCTCTCCGGAGCTTCATCCTAGACACCCGCACCGGTTTCCCCCCCGAGGACCCTCCCCCCTTCGAAGAATAAAACCCGCTCCCAACACCCCCCCCAAGACAACACCACCCCGCACCCCCCACCCTACGACCGATGCATTTGTTTTTTTTGTGATTTTTAAGAGTTACGAGTTACGAAGTGTGTTGGATTTTCCCTATATTTTTTATGTTTTTGACAGACGAGGCCGGTGGTTTTTGGTCTCACTACTTAGTACTACTTAGGGCGCGGGATATGGTTTCTTTTGTGATATGTTTTTGCTTTATAGGTTTTGTTTTTTCCATAGCCTCCGCTACATGAAGCTTTTTGTACCTTAAAACAATGAACGCATGATATAAAAAAAAAAAAAAAAGGCCTCTTGGTTGAGAGTTCTTCACGCAATCATCTAAGTTATTTTCCTACGAATATACTTTCATCTCACATCTACGCTATCGGACTGAAGCTATAGTGTCTCTCACGAGCTTAGCAATATATAGTACGAGACAGGAGTCTGCATACTCAGCTGTCGTTGTTCATACGAACTAATCGAAGTGTGATCACTATCGGATATAGGGGTTACCTGCTGCAAGTATCGCCCGAAGGAAAGAGGATTGTAATATAAGGTCTCTTCTCTATTACTTGATTTTCTCAAACTCTGGGGAATAGCCCTTACTACTTATACTAAATTCTCACTACTTCCTGTTTTCTAACAATCATGTATCTTTCTAAGATTTCAGCTTCGTCAAAGGAGATGCGAACACTGTTTGACCCTGAATAATTGTCCCACTCGAACTCAGAGAACTCCTGACATCTATTTTATTTGAGAGTATCACCACTCCACCAGTAGATAGTCTTCGATCTCTTCGTCCTAATAGATTAACTTCATATATGCGGTTGCAATGCCAACATACTAATCATGATAGTCTTTTATCGTGAACTATCGAGTGATCAGTTCGAATAGCCAGATAATAACACATAATACATAATATGCATATGCACTGGATAAGGAATAAAGTATTCTCATTTTATCTTTCCAATCAGTAATCAGCTTCAGGGAGCATAAGTTCTTCTGGTATCCCAAGTAGTCAACATAGATGTCTCTAGTTGCTCCTACCACGGTGAGTTGAGGTTGGACATATGCTCCTCCATTACAGTGGCGCAGCCTCCACTAATAATAATAGCAAGCTATTCTTGTATGTGTAACACAAACCTGAAGGTGACTATAAAGTCACGAAACATTTGTAAATGAATACCCATAGATGGAGAACAATTAAAAATGATGAAAAGGGATGCTAACAAACTTTAATAATAAAAGTTCCTAAACTATTATAATAGTAAAGAAATTATGAAGCTATTATGAGAAGACCTTCATGGACCCTGATTCGCCTGCTGGAAAGATATGACATGTCACAAGGAGATGAGATTTCAATCGATAGGGTTGTAGGAGTGATTGAGAATGTCTGAAGACTTTTTCTCTTTTTTTTTTTTTTTTTTTAAAACTTTTCAATTCTTAACTAAAACTAGCTACAAATACTAGCGTTCATTATGGTGTGGGGCAGGGCAGGTTTTACCCTCGGAGGCCCCACCATTATATGAGCCAGGGGGGCGTATTTTCTGCCTTCTCCCCGCCCTGCCCCCGTGTGAGGCCTAACCTCACTCATTCCCTGTACGGCTCCCATTTTTCACCACTACAATTTTACAGGGGCCTGTCTGGGGGAAGTGTGGGGCAGGGCCCTGGCCCCAGATTGGGGGGAGAAAAGGCAAAAAATATGCCCGCCTCTGGCTGGTAAGCAGACCGGGGTGGAGAATTTCAGCAGGGACTTATGTTTTTCAGGGCCCTGGAGGACCCGTAACGAACGCTAGCTACAAATACTACCAGTTTTCTGTATCCAACCTGGATTTCTGCTGCATATACTCTAACACTATCACGACCCAGATATCGCCTATCCCCAGCTCAATAATCTTTAATAATAAACTAAAAACTCCTTCCACCAACTCTGTTCATTCGCCCTGAAGTATCCCACTTGCAATAGGAGAAATACAACAATATAAAGATATCTTATTCAAACTTGAAACCTTTACCCAAACTAACCTTGCTACTTCTCCCAAAAATATCACTACCTTTCGACCTCCTGTTCTTCTCCTTCCTCTTTTTCTTTTCCTCCTCCACTCTTATCTCCTCTCTTGTACTCTTCTCCCAACCCTTCCAACCCTTTACCTTTCTCCTCTGAGCACTTGTTACTGGATTCTCAGCTTCCCTCTCTTTATCACTTCCTAAATGAACCACCTTCTTCACCCTACTCTCTTCCTCTTTTCCTTTTCACTTCCCGAACCAATCCTTCATATCCCCCAGTTGTCGCTCAACTGCCATCTGCACCAAAAACCTCTTTCTCTCTAACTTCTCTAGCTTAGCTCTTATAGCTATCTAACCGCTCTCCCTCCTTACCAGTTGAATAGATACAAACGCTTAACTGAGCTCCATCTACCCCCAACCCACATCTCAGATCGCAGCAACCCCTGCAACTTTGTATCACCTCTTATTATAGCAACCACCATAAACGACCTCTTCCCGGCAGCCACCCTCTTCTCCCTCTCCCTAGTCCCAACCAACTATCTTGAGCTCTCACCACTCACAAATCTCATCGCTTCCAACCCCTCCACTACCCTTTCAACTCCACCCTCCCACTCAATACCTCTCACCTTAACTGCAACAACTAGTCCTCTTCTCAATCTTCCTTCAGGGTCAAATAGTATCTCCCCAGTTTTCCTCCTCTTTTCATCCTCTCCTACTCCTCCCCTACCCCTATCCAAATTCCTCTTTAAAGACAGTGTCAGTAGGCATAATTCGACTGGGGTCAGACTTTTCTTCAGCGTAAAGGGTTCCACTCCTCTCTTAAATATGGTCCACAAAGACCTCTTCTCCTGCAAATGCTTTTCCTACTCTGCCAACTCTTCTCTCAACTCAGTAGCCTTCCGAGTGAGACTTTCGATGGTATCATTCCTAAATCTGTATTGCGACATAATAAAGTAATAAAGATAAAGAAATGCAGGTATTTTACTGGCCAACAGCCTAAAAAGAGGCCTGTGTGACAAATAATAATTTCAAATACTGAGGTTGTAATAGGGATGGAGTATGTGTACGAAGACTTTACCTATAGCACTTGTACCTCATTATTTAGAAATCACACTAAGGCTTAGCGTTGTCATAATGCTCAAGTCAGCAGCTTAGAGAATATTAAAAAAAAAAACAGCCTGTGTCAATTTATGATGGCTCCCTAGGTTTACCTAACTGGGCATCCAGGCCTCTACTGTATTCTCTATTAATTAATTTCAAGCCTAAATTCTTATAACTTTCCTGATCCCAAGAGTTGATGCAAGCTACCTACATGATTGCGCCACATGTATTCAAAGATAGTGTGTGCACTAAGAACACTTTTATGATAACCCTGATGACTAGAATGCAATCAGGTTAGTGCAGGATCTACTTTTTTTTTTACTAGTACTACACCGATAGATGAGTAAGTATTGTATCATCAAGAAAATCGATCTCCCCACATACTATAAAATAGCTCAGTAGAGATGGCGAAAGAGATCAATAAGCCATATAACTTTGCTATCAAGTATCATTCACAGTATAAAGGAAGAGTTAAATGGCCATTGATATTCTTGTCGCTTTAGCAAATTTCAGAATATATTTCAAGCATCAACCCTTCAGATCGAGAAAGTTGTGAGAATTTAGGCTTAAAATTAATTGATAGAGAATACAGTAGAGACCTTGATGCCCAGTTAGATAAACCTAGGGAGCCATCATAAATTGTCACTCGCTTTTCTTTTTTTAATATTCGCTAAGCTGCTAACTTGGGCATGGCAACACTAAGCCTTAGCACGACTTCTAGTATCACCAGATAATGCGGTATA
>NESQ01000504.1:0-53698 GCA_003070745.1 Tuber borchii | reverse complement strand
TATGGTGCGCTTAGGGGGCGTGTCCCGGCGAAGCTCATAGCTCTTTTCAAAATCAGGGATTACACGCACCAGGAAACTGTCTACCGCCTTGCAGGCGTTCAATTGATGAGTGTGGTTAACTCAGGGCGCCCGTCAGACGTACACGGCCTTGTGACGGTTCATCTGAGGGATGACGCCCGGGAACTGACAATTGTGGATATAGGAACGATCATAGGCCTACCACATCTCATACCAGAAATGGACCGGCGCTGGCTTGTCAACAGCAGGATCGATTTAAGGACGTTTAACGAGATCTGTTGAACCACGCAAAAGGGGGCTGGTCCTATATGATTTAACACGGATGTATATAAGTTATTAAAGTTGGGCGTGGGAAACGGCGGAGCCAGGGCGTGGGAAACGGCGGAGCCAGGAGGTTGGAAAGAGATCAGTATATAGACGAAAGAGATCAGGAGTAGTATATACTAGTAGACATAGAAATTGAAATTTCTTGAATTACGCTAGTCAGACCGTGGGTGAAATTTACAAGTATCGTGGGCTAGAGCTAGTAGTACGTCGCTCCCCCGAAAGAGATTGGACGTCGCTCCATGAGTGAGAGAGTGCGTCGGGAGGAGACCCAGAAGGGGCAGGGAAAGAGGGTGTATTGGGGAGGCGTCGGGACGTAGGAAAGCGGGTAGGAAGGAAGAGGGGCGTCCTGACGATACATTAGGGCCAGGGGCAGTGGGGAGGCGCCAGGACGCCAGTGGAGTGAAACCCAGCTTTCAAACGCAATGGGCGTTAAAACTCACGTCAGGACGCACGGGCCGCAGGGGACGAAAAAATTGACGAGTGATATGTCAGGACGCAGCGCCCGCGCGTCAGACGCATGTTAAATTTTTGCTGATGTAAGGTTTGCCTTTGCGATAATAGCGTTAGACAATAGGATTTGTCCTTTTCGAAGTATCGGGTGGTGGTTGATATCGGAGGTATCATAGAATTCGTGTGTGCCGCTTGAATGGAGAAAGCATATCGTTGGTTGAGTTTCTTTCAACTCCAATCCTCGTCCTGAGTTGCCAAATCCTTGTCCAGCTCGTTCTGTTTCATCCATCTCATCCACTTCTATCCAATTTTGATCATCTATTCTTTCCACTACGAGTTGTGCAATGCGATCTCCTTTCTGAATTTCAAAATCTGGAGAACCATGATTTACAAGGAGGACTTTGATTTCACCTCTATACTCTGCATCGATAACTCCAGCATCTACCGATATAGCTTTGGTTGCCAAGCCTCTTCTTGGTGCACTACGACCGTAAGTACCACTTGGGACTGCAATTGCTAATCCGGTTTTAACAAGGAGTCGATTCTTAGCTGGGATCGTTAAAGTTTCAATACCGTAGAGGGCATGTCCTGCCGCAAGTTTGGAACCTCGAGTTGGGATTCTTGCATTTTCTGAAAGTCTTTGAACTCGTATCTGGTTTTCTGTTTCTCACTGAGGAATTTCCTGATATAACGGTGAAGAGGTTTCCCCCCAAACAATCGCAATTTGAAATTTTCCGAAGTGTTTTGGTTGTAGAATTTGCTGTTCGCGATGCGTAGCTCCCTCTTCAGGGCAGTACTCCGGCCGCCTGCTTAAAGCATCAGGTTTTCCTCCTTTCGAGCCTGGTCGATAGACGATAACGAAGTTAAAGTCACATAATTTCTGTGCCCAACGAATTTGGCGTGCTGTCCAAGCTTTTGTGGTCAGAAAGTATTGAAGATTTTGATGATCAGTATAGACTGTAATTGGCTTTTCCGTTCCTTAGAGGTAATGTTTCCATTCCATAAAGGCAACGAGAATGGCCAACAATTCCTTGTGGTGGATGTCATAGTTCATTTCTGCCAAGTTGAGTTTTCGGGAGTGGAATGCAACCGGATGTAGTCGTTTTCCTTGAAACTGTGAGAGGATACAGCCGAGGGCGTAATCGCTTGCATTAGTCTCAAGTACCGTATCGCGTTCTGGGTGAAAGTGACATAGGATCGGGCCGTGTTGAAGCATCGCTTCAGGTATTCGAAGGCCTCGTGCTGGTTTTTTCCCCAAACAAAACTGCCCTTTTCTCCTTTTAGTAGGTTGGTAATCGGGGTGCAAATCTTCGAGAAGTGCTTGATAATCGTCGATAGAAATTTGCGAAACCGATAAAGATCTGGACCTCTTTCACTGATGTCAGAGGTTTCCAAGCCTTAATTGTCTATACCTTCTTCTCATTCATCGTAACTCCTTCCGTTGTTACAACATATCCAAGAAAGTCAACTTTTTTAACATGAAATGTACTTTTTTCCAATGATACTGCCATCTGGTATTCCTGCAACCGTTGTAAGACTTTTCGAACGAGAGAGATGTGTTCCGTAAGCGACTTTGAATAAATTAGAATATCGTCTATATAAACGACGACTCCCTGGTCAAGAAATTCAAGGAGGATTTCGTTCATCATAGTTTGAAAAGTTGCTGGTGCATTGACAAGACAAAAGGAATGACCTTATATTCGTACAGGACATATCGAGTTCGAAAAGCTGTTTTCCATTCATCGCCTTCACGGATTCTAATCAGGTGGAATCCATCCTTCAGATCAAGTTTTGTGAAAATACTTGCGTCTCGGACCTGATTCCTTAGTTCCGTCATCAAAGGAATTGGATATTTGTTGTGGATGGTAACCTTGTTAAGTCCTCGGTAGTCTACTACCAACCGAAGTGACCGTCAGGCTTCGGTACGAAGAGAATAGGTGCTCCCGCTGGAGATTTGCTTGCGGTAATTTTTCCTTGTTTCATCATATCGGCGATATAGGAACGCAGGGCTTGGAGCTGTTTCTCGGACAAGGGGTATATAGGACCCCATGGTGGTTGCGTATCAGATTTGAGATCGATCGCATGGTCAAAGGTACGACGAGGAGCTAGTTTCTCTGCTGTTGAGGGACGGAACAAATCGAGGTAGTCGTGGTAGCATTCTGGTAGACGATCAATAATAGTAACTTTCTCGTCATCTTCTCTTTCAATTCTTCCTATAACTACCGCGTTAGGATCACTAAGGACGTCTTCGTCCCACTCAACTGAAATTCCTTCGTCTTCTGGCAATAAATGTGATTGACAGCAATCCGCGTTAAATGACCAGGAGTCCCGGTCTGCGATATTGCTGATTGGATGTTCCTGATGCCACCATCCAAATGGTATAATCATACCATATTTCCCTGCCGGAGCTATTTCGCAGGAACGAGGGAGAGGTGATGGTTTTTTCCTATTTCTAGGTAGAGGGGATGAGTATAATGCGATCCGCCGGAGGAGATAGTTTCACCGGTAAAGCCCTGGATCTGTACTACGTCGGATCCGGATTCATAAGGTATGTGGAGGTCATGAACGAGTGTTCATTGATAAGGAAAATATTTGATCCAGAATCTAGTAAGACTAGAATCCGATAGCGATTTCCGAGGATATAGATGTGTGCATGTCCTTCCGGACAGTTATAACGCAGGGGTTCTTGGGCAATTGTGTTTTTCCGCTTGGCGGACGGAGTAGGAAAATTCTTGGCTCATTTAGAAGCCATGTCGATTTGTTGTCGTAAGGTGTTTGTGACAACGCCCGCGTCGTTTCGACCACTTAGGTCTCCTCAGACAAACTAAATTAAACATAATAATTAAAAATTACCTTTATATTCCCGGGCAGCCCACTACTAGCGTCTTTACCCCCTGCGAGGGGTTCCCGAAAAACATAAAAGAAAATTCACAAAGAGCGGGAAACTTAGCTGAAAATCTTTCTTTTTTTTTTTTTTTTTTTTTTTTTTTGATTTTCCTTCTGGGGTTACGCTGTTGCCACCCACACCTTAGGGGACCTTCGCGCAACATAAAAAGGGGCGAGCCCGCTCTTTTTCTACCGCTTCCCTTTTTTCCCCAGCTTCCTGGAAAAGTAGTTGGCCGGTAAAGCCCTCTGTCTCGTCCACTTTCCGGTGGCCTTCTTTTGGTCGCACTGCCCTGGGTGGGGCAGGAAGGAGAGTAGTGAGAGTCAATGGTTGATACTCGCCTCAGGAAGTTCCTCATCCTTTCCCCCGGGGTGAGCAGTAATTTTGCAAATAGGGTGTAACTTTTGCATAAAGGTGTAACTTTTTCGGGTAAAAAATTAAAAATAATTTTTTAGTTTGATGGTTTCGCAAGCTTTTTTTTCTTGGTAACCTTAGATGTCTTTTTCGATTATATGAATCCTTGTTGGTTCCTGCCGGCCGTAACTTGTTTTCCTGCTTGCTTCTCAAGATCAAGGTAAGCACCGCTTCGTTGTGATTCTTAACTAGTCGGTTGGCTCCGATGTCTGTCCACTAAGTCAGGTAGATTCGGACTTATGAACCTAGGGAGACCAATAGGTATTGATAAATCGTTTTATGCCATCTCAGTGTCCGATAATTCCCAAACAAGTGAAGGAGAGGATCAATGAATTTAGTTAACTTTTGGGGTGGGTTTTGGGTGCGGAGGTGGTTGCTGTACGGCTAAGGTTGTTGTTCGCCGTCGGAACGGAGGTTTCGTTTTATCTCGTCCCTTATTGTTTAAGAAGGTAGTTGCCACGACAGCTTGTCTTCTACACTTCTGCCATCGGTGGTTGTCAAGGTGGCAACGAGTGCAACGGTTCTCCTTTTTTCGTTGAGCTACCAGTTCATCGGAAATTCCTTTATGAGCCTCCTTCCAGTCGGTATGTTCGTCTTTGGAATTATTTTTCGTTTGCGTAGGTGTCGTCCGAACAGCTTTCTATCTGGAAGCATATTCTTTTCGACTTTTATCGGTAAAACCATCGGGTCCTTTTTCGAGTTAAAACCTTTATCATTGTTGACTTCTCGCTTTCGTTTCGTTGTTGCTGTTGGTGGAGTGATTATCGATTTCGATATTTTCCGCCGTTCGAGAAGTTCCTCCTCTTGTCTACCAATATCCCAAAGAATTTCCATCCATTCCTCATCATTAGCAAACTTAAAGTGGGAAAGTCGCCTAAGAATGTCTTCGGGAAGTTTACTCTCCACTCTTACCCTCCACGCTATTCCAGTGAGGCCTGCCTTGATGTTCAGGTTTTCGAGAAGAAGAAGGTAGGTGTCGATTCTGCCCTTGTATGTGACTTTATCCATTTCCTCATGGGCCCTTCGTTCTTCTTCAATTCCGATATATCGTTTGGTTATTTCTTGTCGGAATCGCTCCCACGTGGAATAGGCGGGGTCTCGAGCGTAACCACCAAAACCCCCCATGACTTTTCGGTATTTTTCCGAAAAAGGTGCGTCTTTGTTGCCCTTTGTTTTACAGAGAGCAAACACAATTCGATGGCTATGATCTTCCCATTGCGCAGGATTGCGGTCAAAATAATCCTCGCAAGCCGTTAACCAGTTTCGTACGTCCTGGTTATCTTCTCCTTGAAAGAAATAAGGAGATTCAGCGATCTGTTTTAATGGTCGCTGTGGTTCGCTAATGTTTCGAAAGAATTCTAGCATAGCTCTGGTATGCGGGGAAACGTCTCTGGGAATGGGCGTTTTCCGAGAAGCGCCTGCCGGCCTGCTGCCCTTTCTGCCTCGGTCGCCTTCTCCATCGTCATCATTGTCATCTGAGTCACCAGGGTTTGGGTCTCCACCAGTATTACGTAGCGGAGGCGGGGGTGGTGGCGGGTTTAATCCTTCTCTTCCTTCAACTCCCTTTCCTTTGTCTTGAGGAGTTGATGCCGAATTTTTTGTTTCGTTGGTAACATCATGTGTTTCCAAAGGTTTTGATCTACCTCGGTTGGAGGGTCTAGGTTCGTCATCTGCCGCAACTGAAGTAGTTATTGAGTAAGCCATTAATTGAGTTTCGAATTTTCGGACAAGATTGTCAATCGCGGCCTGTGATTCCTTGGCTTGTTGATTCAAGATCGCTTGAGCTTTGTTGTGATTATCGTTGAATTGGGCGGCAGTAATTTCGTCCTGTTGTTTCAACATTTTTGCTGCTTCGATCTTTTGTTTCTCGAGTTCCTTTTTCCATCTCGCCTCTTGCTGATCGAATCGGCGTTTCAGAAAAAACAGTTGTTCAGCCAATTCGAGGTCTCAGCTTTGAGAGTCCTGGTTATCGCCAGCCCGTTGCTCTTGTTGTAGTCTAAACGCTTCTCGGACTTCTTCTCTTAACCGATCTTGTTCTACTTTCATCGCACCTTGGAGTTGAAGTAGGTATTGTCGGTGTTCGGCGAATTCAGCTTCGGTAACTTCCTCGTTTCTGGCTAAGCGTCCATTGAATAGTCGGAGGTTGGTATATGCTGCCTGAATCTCTGCTGTGAAGCTACTTAAAGCAAGATGTGTTTCGTCTTGGCTTTGCTGAATTTCTCCCAGGATGAACCGAAAGGCCTCTCCTAATTGGTTTCTGAATTCCACATAGGGGTTGGGGCGAATTCTGGAAGGTCTTCGTGAACTCGGACTTGATGTTGCAAGGAAATGTGAACCTGTCCTACTCAGGGCAAAAGACCCGGTAGTAGGCGTATTTGAGTTATCGGTTGGTGGTACTGATCCTGTCGGTGTGGAACTGTTGTCACTAGTATCCATTGGATCGGTAGGTGGTGGAACAGGGGAGTCTGGTTGTCGTTGATCAGACATGATGAAATGTACGCAATATTGAGGGGAAGTAGCACTCGATAATTGCAGAGGATGGGTTAATGTTTTGCTATGGTAAAGGCTTTACTATAGCTTCGGTAGATTCGGAAGTTGTAGTTTTGTTTCTTATCGTGAATGTTCCAAATCGTTTGAAGTGCTAAGTTCCGGAGGTTCTGTTCGTATTTTGGACAACAGACTGGAAAGAAGTTGTGTGGGATAGCTCGTTTGCACTTCTTGCAAGAAGGGCACTGGAAGAAGCTATCGCAATCGTAATATTGCCTTGGCATGTGAGAGGTTAAGGTATCGTGGAAGAGCCTTGGTGACTTGAGGGTAACAATATAGTGTTACGGGGTAACTAACTCAAAGGAATAGAGAAAGCTAGGCCGGATCGTATTCGAGGTAACGGAGGGAAGTCAGGAAGGCTCAGGAGATGATGGTTCGATAAAGGTAAAGTAATAAAGTAGAAGTTCTCGAATCTTTTAAATTTTGATAACTTGTTATATTGTTAAGGTCTCTTCTCCGTTGCTTGATTTCCTCAAACTCCGGGGAATAGCCCTTACTACTTATACTAAATTCTCGCTACTTCCAGATTCCTAACAATCATGTATCTTTTTAAGATTTCAGCTTCGTCAAAGGAAGTGCGAACACTCTTTGACCCTGAATAATTGCCCCACTCGAACTCAGAGAACTCCCGACAACTATTTCATCTGAGGGTGTCCCCACTCCACCAGTAGATAGTCTTCAATCTCTTTGTCCTAATAGACTAAGATCATACATGTGGTCGCAATGCCAACATACCAATAGTCTTTATCTTGAACTATCGAGTGATCAGTTCGAATAGCCAGATAATAACACATAATGCAGAATATGCATATGCACCGGATAAGGAATAAAGTACTCTCACTTTATCTTTCCAATCAGTAATCATACTCATAGAACGTGAGTTCTTCCGGTATCCCGAGTAGTCAACATAGATGCCTCTAGTTGCTCCTACTACGGTGAGTTGAGGTTGGACATACCCTCCTCCATTACGGTGGCGCAGCCTCTACTGATAATATTAGTGTGCTATTCTCGTGTGCGTAACACTGGATAACTTTCAGGAAGATCAGGCAGCTATGGGGGAGAACGTTCGCCAAAACGGTGACGAGGTCATATAGAATAAATAGATTTACTAGGCCGAGCGGTATGAGCAGGACGTAGTGATGGGCACGATCATGCTCGATGCTCGAGCATGATCGTGCCCATCGTGCCCATCACTACAGGACGTCGAGGCGATCACAATGTAATAGTAGTAGATAAAATAAAATATGGGAACAAAGCTTAATAGAGTACCAGGCGTGGAGTACTAGTACTAGTGACGAAGTCGTGAACCGGCGTGTAAGATGTTGAGCAATCTCGAAGGCATCTCGAAGATAGACGTATGGATTCTCGACGGCGTCAGGAGACTTTGGCCTAGCCTCAGATTGTATCCTGCAGGCGTCCAAAGAGCACCGAGCAGCATCGGGACGTGATAGCAAAAGTAAGCTGCATCATGATGCGATTGGTCAAGAAGGTGATCGTCAGGAGGTGAGAGGCGAGGAACAGAGGCCGTCAGGATGCGAGAGGCTAGAATCTGAGGCCGTCAGGAAGGGAGATGGGAAAATCAGAAGGCGTCGGAGGCAGGGGCGGAGCATTGGAGGTCTTCAGGAAGGAGAGGACGCAGGGATCTACATCAAGATGGCGTCAGGATGCGGTGTGACGGGGATGGCGATGTCCGGACGGAACGTCACACGGACGTTGCGTCTAGAATCGCGGTTTACATTTTGAGCGTCCCGAGCGTCAGAAGCACAGGACGCTCAGGACTCATATTAGAATTTTTGCTGATGCATAGACGGTGGTTTGTTTCTTTTGTCTTGAGTCCGCGTCTTATAAAGCATTAGATTTAGAGTTTATGAGGTTAGTGCGTAGCGGTAGAGTGCTTTTTTTTTCAATTTGTCTTTGGGTTTGCATTTTATCGGTCTCAGGGTCAAGGGTTTGCATTCGATTAGATGTTAATGGCAGTCCTATTAGCTCTGCAAGATTCCTATTTTTCTCTTCTTTTCGACTGCTGTCTCTGTAGCTATAACAATATTTTAATTCTATATCCGCAGACTTAGCTTGAAGTTTACTGAGAATTAGGCAAGCACAGGATACCCTACACCTAGAAGCGATTTCATGCTTCTTGAGGTGCGAGTCGATGCAGACCCGTGTCACAGACCACATTTTTGTACTTTCCTCAGGGCTTGAAATATCCTTGGCCATGTCCGAGTTGGGGACTATGCGCTAATACTTCTTTCAGCTCTAGCGAACCCAGTGCCCTTTTCCACCATAATATTACTCTTGAGCGAAATTGATCTTGAGACTTCCATCGGAAAGGGCCTACCACAATATTATCTACAAGTCGCGTATTTGTTTAAGAAGGCTAAGGTACCCAAATACCTTATCGAGTTCTATTACCCATGGACCCCACAACCTGCCTATATCTTCCGGGCCATACCTCACACTTTGCACTTCAATCTTCACATCATATACCTATCCGGATAACCAAAGGCATGCTGTGTGCAGGAGAGGATACTCAGACTAATCAAACCCAAACTCGAGCTTCTCGCTCTTCTAGTTCTCAGCGTGTTGGCAGGCCACAGGAACGGACCAGATGTGCCTATTCACCTGAGCATCCTCCTCGTTATTCTGAACTCGAGCATCCTCCTCGTTATTCTGAACCTCAGCATCCTCCTCGTCATTCTGAATCCGAGCATCACACTCGTCATTCTGAACCTGAGCATATCCCTTGTCGTTTTGAACCTGAGCACCTCTCTCATCATGGTGAACCCTAGCATCTCTCTCATCGTTCAGATGGCAAATCTAATGATAAAGACAATGAAGAAGAATACAATGCTGAATTCTCTACCGGTAAAGTACCCAATGTAGTTTGAGAGGCTTCTATCTACTGAACTTTACTCTACCGAAATAGAACAGCAAGACACACAGGTTATACCCAGTCTACCTGAATCTTCGAGCCTGGTAATGGAGGTAGACCTGTCTTCGGAGTCCGATGTGGTGGAAATACGCTCTCGCAAGCAGACTCACACAGACCCCGAGATCCCTGCAAACAGCCATGAGAGACCCCTTATTAGAAGACATTTACCAACTGGGAACTGGCGGTCTACAAGCTTGGGGCAGCAATCTGGAATGCAAAATGACCTCCACAAGAGGCTGCAGACTGAGCTGGCTTGGCAACAGCTCCGCTCTCTCGGATATACATCCTCACCAACAAGCGCAGTCTGGGCTGCAAGCCGTATACGCAGAAGTACTTCAGCTCTCTGCGTTGGCCCACAGTTCTTCTCATGTGCACTGCTCTTCGCTGCGCTCTAATGGACTACGAAAATACAGGACACAAGTCCTTAGAAGTGGGGGATTTCTCACAGGCAGTGGTTGGTGGTCAGTAAGTGATTTCTTAGGGAGAACAAAGCAGCTAATAGGTTAACAGACTACTACAAGAGGTACTATCAGACATATCAAAAGGTAGTTCTGCAGACAGCCACTCCCCTGGAAATATACCCATCCGGTCAATTATGCTAACTCAATCTGGGGTTAGATGGCCAAGGCGTGGAAGAGCGCGACAATCTGAAAGATAGACAGGCATGTGCAAAAGATCCGGTTACAGCACAAGACAGAATGAATTGAGACTGCTGGGTATGAGAATGAGATGGGGGATGATGTGCATGATCTTATTGAGAGCTACCACAACACCTAAGTATGGTCTACAGACCCTGTCTGGTAGTCCAGAGGTGAATAGTAGTCCAGAGGCGAAAGATAGTTCGGTGGTAAATAGGGGTTGGGAGCAGAGTGGTAGTCCGAAGGGGAATAGGGGAATGGTAGTCCGAAGGAGAACTGCAAGCGCAGCCAGTATTTTGTGGATTGATGGCTTTTCCTATTTTTTACTGTATTTAATATGCTTGTTATAATTGGCATTAATAGTGAGCACAGTGATATAGACTAGACTTTTTGTATTGGTTAGATCCAGCAGGGGGGATTTTTGTTAGTAATGAGTATTTGTTTATATAGGTTATATATCTAGAGAACAGCAGGGTATGCTGATGAAATCACCAGGTTAAGTACGACATGTATATAGTGTAGTAGAATGATGATTGCAGAACCCAGGGAACCCAGAAGGCCTCAGAGTGAAACTGGTGAAAATAGGGGTAGACGGAACATGGACTAGAGAAGAGCCAGTCCGCGGTTAGACAACTATGGAAGAACCAGTAGAGGGCAGAGGCAGAACCAGGACAATCAGGATATTGCCGAGATGAATCAAGAGGCAGACCGCAAGTAAACAGGATAGATAGAAGATCGTGAGCAAGAGCCAGGGGCAACACAGAATGCGCAAAGAGAGTCTGAGGAACACATAGAGGGGAAGCGAAAGGATCAGGTTACATGAGAGTGGGGAGCAAGTAACAGAAGTTGATTGAAATCAAAAACGCGTAAACTGAGAGACGAGGACGATAGACCTAAATGCATCTGGGCTGGGGCAGGCAGAGGCCAGGGTGTAGAAGAGGTGTATGTGGGAGGTGTGAGAGAGTATAGAAGAGTCAAAGCAAGGACATGGGATAGCCAGAACAAGAGAAGGGTGGATCAGAGATCACTGGAACGAGGAAAGTGTGGATCAGAGATCGCTGGGACAGGGGAAACATAGACCAGGACCACAGATCCAGGGTCCGAGTAAAACGGCTGGACCTCGGTGCTGGGTGGTAGACCAAGAGGTTCAAGGAGACCCGGGGTAACCAGGTTACTTCAGAACCAGCGAAAATATTTTCCTCATGTATTGTGTCATTCACTACAATACTGGCAGACTGGAAAGTGTGTTGAGAGAACGGAGGAATATTCCAATAATAAGCATGCATTGAGGCAGCAGTTTGGAATCAATCCAGAGGCAGATGAATTAGAAGCAGCTTGCGGCCTTGCAGAGGCAGGGAGACTACATGGTTGGCGCACACCGCGACGGGATCAAGGGGGGAATCTGGGAGTATTAGATGATGCAGCTCTATTGCGAGAACCAGCAAATGCGCTATTACAGGTTGAAGAAACTGACTGAGAGAAGGGAAATGCCCCTATCAGTATTCAGTGATCGTATATATATACTATAGGGGTGTAATAAGGGAATAAAATAAATGATATATACTAAGAGAGTCCAGAAGTGACAAAACATTAAAGTGTAGAGTCTAGTAGGAGAACGTCAGGTGTGCAATTGCAGGCACAACAGGCGTAGGAGGGTATCGGATGGATACGGATAAGCTAGGCTAGAATGGATATGTAGTTTGGCTGACAATTGAGGATTCAGAAGGCAGAGGAATGTGTCGGGTGGACGGTGAAAGGCCAGGGGTGGTAGATAGTATTCAGAAGGCACAGGAACAGATAGACCGTAAGAGGCCGGAGGCGGTGGACGAGATAGATTTGGGAGGGAAGAGGGCCAAAGGGTAAAAGGGGGAGAATGTCCGCTGTATTTGAGAGAATAAGTAATGAGTTCAGTGGCCATGGGGTAATAAACTGAGCTTTTGGGGAAGTTCAGATGAAAAAGGACTTGGTGAGGGACTGCGAATATTTTCCCCTATTCTCCTTTTTCGTCCAAACCTCCCCACAAGCTCAGTTCATCTCCCCAAGGCCCCTGAACTCTTTGCGTATTCTCCCAAATCCGGCGGATGAAGTCAGGACAGCACAGGGTATCATGGGAAGAAAGCAGGCAGGCAGGAGCATGTAGGAGGGCCATTGAGTGCTAAGAGAGAAAGAGGTTATACAGTGTGGAATTTAACAAGAATACGATACTGCACTCCAACACTTCCTCGACCTTCGTGACTAATAGCCTCCGCGCTATTGTTGTAGTGAGCCGCCCAAAGGCGTGTCATATATCCTAGAACGTATGGTATCTCCTATACAGAAAATAACCCCTCATTCATTTCATACTAAAGTCAAATACAAAATCCGTAGCCCATGAAAGCACTAACTTAGGCGTTTAAGCACACCATTAACCACTTCCATTAATGACCGTGACGCCCCCCAATGGCCGATACACATGCGGTAAGAAATTAATAAAATACACGTTTTCTAAAGCAAGACTCTAATGTTCATTGTTCACGTTTCTGGCTTCGTCCCTCATAACCAGCTCTTCGGGATGCTCTTCCATGATCATTTCAGGTGGTGGCTGTTTTCCTCCAGCACCACTTATAGCCCCGAGGCCGTTCTTTCCGGCGTCTTTCTCCTCCTTGCCTTCACTCGCCCCAACGCCCTTCTTCAGACTTGTTTCCCCAAGGTTGATTGGTATAAACTTGCTCGGCAGTTTGACACGATGGAATTTCTCCCTTAAGGTTTCGACAACATATTTCCAGTCCAAGTGCCTGGTTAAGCTCTTGCGGGGTGCGCATCCGATGCAGTGCTTGGCGTCGAGACGCATATCGAGAGGATCCTTGCTATGGCACCCTGGGGATATGCTGACCCGAATACTGTAGGAGCTGGTATTCGGTTCGTCAGGCGAGTCCCCTGGTTGATCCTTAGTTTCCGATTCCAGAAGCTCAAAGCATATTTGGGTCAAATAGTCAAGTTCGGGAATAGCGTTACGTTCCATCTTGATTGGGAGACCCCCCTCAATAATACAATTGAGTAAAGTATAGATATGTGATTCTATAGACTCATGATTTAGAATGTAAAAAATGAGACGCAAGTGGTCCAACGTACCTTTAGTGAAGTAGACAAAAGACTTGGCATTTTCAGCTGCTTGGACATTCTCCAAATCCTTCACAATCTGCTTCAAGAGCGGTAGGCTGGTCAAGAGTCCAATCTCTAATTTCTCTTCATCATCAATGCCGTACTCTTGAGGAGATACGAAACTAGGGTAGAAGGTCAGTAAATACAACATGAGCAATAATAGTGTAGGGCACTCACTCAAACAAGACTTTGGCAAGTCGATAAAGCTCACGCAGTTTAGAGAGTCTAACATCACTCTTAGATTTAGAGTTCAATTGAGTGGCGGCGTAGTTACGGCTGGCCTCCCCCTCAAGGGAAGGCCTGGTCCCCCCGGTAAGTAAGCTTCGACTTCGCAAGCTCAGGCGCTCCCTTTTGCTAGTCCCTTTTTGCTGCTGTAGGACGATTTCCCTCTCTCCCTCAGAGCTAGGAGACAAGGAATACTTTCTAGCGTCTCCAGAAGCAGGCGGATTCAGATCTTCTACCGAGTCGAGGACGGCGGTGTCGATATCATCAGCCTCTAACATTGCGGCAGAGGGCATAAAAATCGCCTCCAGAAACTGACGATTATGCAGAGCGTCGTATTTCATTGTATCGTAAAGCTCTGAGATTTTGCTAGGGTCGACCTTCTCCCACTCACAGAATTCGACGAATAGCTTCTCCCAGCGCTCTCTAAAAAGCTCAGGATCCTCACCACAGCACCAGCGTGATTGAATATTGGCGGCAGAATGAGCAAGAGATGGTGCGTTCGGGGCAGCGATGGACGGCAAAGACGTTGAAGATGCGCCGGTGCCAAAAAGCCTAGTGTAGTTTTGATGCATCACTCTTCTATGAAACCTCATTAAGGAGACAACATTTTGCATCACTACGGAAGGTTCCGGCATATTATCTTTTGGCCAAGCAAATTGCGGCGGAGGTTTTGAGCCCTCACGGAGCAGTGATTTCAGCTTCTTCTTGACCTATTGGGCATATTAGCTAAAGATTGGAACTCAAGTAGAGTTAATTTCACCTTATCCATCTCATCCTTCGCAGCATTTGAATCATCAAGCAGATCCTTCCTCACTTCCACGAAGTCATCTGAAATTTTACGATCCAAGAAAGAGCCAGCCCAGATTTGAGCTACGCATGGAAATGCAACCTCAGCCATTAACCCAAATATGATGAGGAACTCAAGACTTACCGCTTGTGGTAACCCTTCTCTCCGAGCTCGTGAAAACAGAAACATCCTCCAATGCATCCTTATTCATTAGAAGTAGATCCTTCCTATATGATTCACCCAAATCTTGGCTTTGATACCTTGCGGAATGAGTGGGCTCACCGCCCCATTTGATGATTAACTGTAGTTTGTCCAAGACTTGCTTCGATTTTGTCGGATCAGCAGAGAATGAAGACACACTGTTGACTCGACTAATGTTGACCCGCGCTTCAGTAGAGCCGCTACTCGGAGAAGCCGTCGAGCTATCACCATTAATTTCAACCGATCCCTCTATAACCTCTGTTCTGAGAAACATTGGCTTTATCTGAACCTTAGTGCCCGCAAACCCAACTTTCCTATCCAATGCATTCTTGAGCACTGCAAGCTTATCCATGTCTTCAGTGCGTCCTTCAATCGCACGGCGGGTAGCTTCAATAACGTCCTGTAAGCCCTCTTCAACAAGTATGACTTCCTCGGTATGGCCCTTAAGGAGATCCACGAAGGGCTTCGAATGGAAGGTGAACTTGAATTTTTGCTTCGGGGTGCGGTCAGCGTGTCGTAGGACCGCTACCATGCCTTTCAACTTCCAGGAATGTTGAGGTGCCACCGGTCTCGATTTCTCTCTATTCTCGCCAGACATTGGCTCTAATGGAGACTGGGGGATAGGGCCCGCAGCGGCTGGTGTTGGTAATTGCCCGGGGGTAGGATTGGTATTCGGCATCGTGACCACTGGCGGTGGTTGTGGGTGATGACTCGTCAACCTAGAAGACGAAGGTGACCTAGACAGCAGGCTGTGCAACGCTGAGCGATGGCCGCTAGAGTTGCGTTTAGAGCCCGACCTCCGACCCGGGCTCCGCTCCCTGATCGGAACAACTGAGGCCGCCATAGCACCTAGGCCTCTATTCCTCTCCTGAGAGATCTTAATAAAGGTGGACCGGAGAATACTAGAGCAACGATCGTAGTATTCTGTGTTGTCCTTCACAAAACTCCAGCCATTGACATCAATAACATAACTCTTCCCATTGACCCTTAACAAGTCAAACCCGCAGACAGCTTGCCCAAATGCCTCACAAATCCTAGCCGCCATGCCAGATTCAATGGGTGAGAGCGTGGTGACAAACCTAATCTCCTTCCCATGAGTATTCCTTCGCACGAGACCATCAACAACTGGACTTGTCCTGGTTTCTGCATGACAGAAACCAGGGCCAACAGTATATGCTTTGACGTCCTCTGAGTTATCGACATCCATAAATTGTTCATAAATGAAGGATCCTTTCATTCTAGGCTGTGAGAGGTTAGGATCGAACTCGGAGCTCTTGTTCCCCACTTTTCTGAATAATCTCCTTCCGCCGCCACCGTTGGCAAAATAGATGTGAATATTGTGATCTTCCCCATTAACCGGCTTTTCAACATATGGTTTTTTGAGACTCTTCCCGTCGACGATGAGCGTTTCTCCATCTTCGCTCAACTCAACTTTTTGTGGCATCTTCCATTCGCCTTGCGGTGGAACCTTTACACTAGTCTTCATTTCCAAATAGTAAGCGAGCTCGCTGGGAATATATGGACCGCCATCCCGAGAAACCTCAAGGCGTTTGGGGGTCGGAACCCGGATTGAGTCTAACACCCGAAGAACAAGTCGGCGATCCCACAGGATCTTTTGCATCTGAAGGTCATTGACACAATATGGTTGGCGTAAGGTAACATATTGTGTTGCTTTGTCAAGCGGAAACCCGGTCGAGAAAAATGATATCAGAAAATCACTGCGAAGGGTTAGTCAAGAGGTCTTTGAGAAGAATCCTAGACGGAAAAAAAGAAAAAAAAAAGCAAACAGAGAAACAAAATGAAGTTCAGAGCATGACATCCACGTTCAAAGTTCAGAATGAACATGGAGCTCCCATGAACGCAGTAAAAAATTAAAAAGAACTACAACAGAGAATAGCGACAAAGGAGTGAGAAAGAAAGAAAAAAAAACCCCTAAATTCTAGCCACGGCCCACATCCTTCTCTGGAACCCCTCCCTCGGTGGGATTGGGAACCAGGCATCCGATTCAAAATTGTGCCTTCAAAACAGTATAGCTTGCAGGAGAATATTAAGAAAAGGAACAGCAACATGTACGTACCAAGTAGGCCAGTTTTCGATTGCTGAAAATGTCACAAAAACATTAGCATTTTGAATACCGGTATTCTAAGAATCCAATAAAATGTGCAGGTGTGTCACCACGGAGAGTTATGGTGGGGGCTGTAATGTGTGGGATGGGAAGGGGGAAGTGAGGAAAGCGAAAGATTGGGGAAACCTGGCAAAAAAAAAAGCTTTATAGATTTGTATTACTGTAAGTCCATCCCAATATCTGTCTTGGAAGATTCTGGCACGGGCCAATCAAAAATAATAGCAGCAAAACGTGGGATGCTTTTGCTTTGTTTTTTCTCTTCTTTGCCTTGCGAAGGAACAAGCAAAAGTGTAAAAGATCGGATGAAATTGTACTCACACTCATCTAGGATAACCTTGTCACCGAATATAATTGTCTCGAATTCCCCATGTTCAATTAATCTGTTCAAGATGGTTCGGCAAGGTTTGCTCCTCGCTTTGGAATCAAGGGCACACACTCCAATTCTCCCATAAAGCCGAGGCTTCTTCTCCTTATCCTTGTCCCCACCCGGATCCGTTATATTGGTTATGCTGCTGGAGACTGAAGACCGTTTGGTATGGATACCAGGGGATATAGGGGACCCAGAAAGCGGCCTCTGTTGTTGCTGTTGATTGAAGACCGGTTGGGTCCCTTCATGTCTGCTCATAGTGGATCTCGATCGGGATCTGCCTGGGTGCGCCTGTGGTGTCTGTGCTTGTTGTGGCTGTTGCTGTTGTTGAGTAGGCGAAAGGGAGGAATTGGGGGATTGTATATGAACGCCCACGCCCTCGTTCGTGAATGTCCGCGCGGTGGCAGAGTTTGAGATCACGTTTACAGGTGACGTGGCTGTGGTGGGAATTCCACTTGAAACTCCAGCTTGCGAGACGCTTCTTCTTCTACCACTAGCTTCTCCGCCGGGGAGGGGTTCAGAGAAGCTAGACGATGCGAAAGATAGGGCATTCGGAGAATTGAGGGAGGCAAGATTGAGAGCCGACGAGGATTGCGACATTCCCGGTGTACTGGTGGCACTTCCAGGAATGCTACCGCTCCCAGGGTTGCCATAGCTACTATCTCCTACAAAAAAACGACTTCCTCCAGTGGGTGCTGGTGCGGCCATGGCCTTTCCAACAGCTACTCCTGCCGCTTCCGTTGAAATTGTTGCCGACGCTGTGGATCTTTCAGTTGTTGGTACACTAGAGCCCAGCGCAATAGACCGAGAATAAGAAGAGGGTAGAAAGAGGAAATTTGAGTGAAGGGGACTAGATGATGATAGGGGAAAATGAGAGGAATTTAAAAAGCCATAAGAGTTACTAGCTGAGGACGCAGGTATTGCCTCATCCCTCCAGCGAGCACGAGGGGACCCAGGAGTAGGGATGGGAAGGGTAGGCATCGGATACTTTGTCGCGGGGGCCATTTTTGATACGGAAAAAATGCCCAGAAGGCAACCTGTCTTGGACTTGGAGAAGGCGCAGAGATTCTTTTTGGCAGAGAACAACGGCTTCTCGGTTCGCGGTGACACCAACGGGTTGGAGAATTTGCGGTAAGGGAAGTGTTGGGCAATACTGTATGGTATTGTGCTGGTATGTGCCCCACTTTGCCTAACTTAGAGGGGAGAGTAAGAGTGTAAGAAGAGAAGAACTTTCTGCCTTGATGAAGGCGCGCCTGGGGTAATGAAGGTAAGGGAGCTCTGCATGTATTCGGCAGTTGCTTGCGCACCAGCTGCGATTGCTATGCCGGTATTATGATTCTGTGGTGCAGATGTGGTATTAATATCTCGAATCGTCTTGTTGATAGCTTCTCCAATCGCGACTGGCTGGCTTGAGCGCTCGAGAGGGCTGTCCAGGTTTTCGCCTCCAAGCTCTCTGAATGATCTAGGTGTATCATTATGATACCCTCATACAGCTAGAATACCGGTAAATGGGGGTTTTAAACGTACAGCAGCCGAAGACCACCATGCAGTACAATCCTCCTATCATATGAGAGAATTCCAGGTTGTGCTATGGTAGCGGTTCGTTAGAGGATTGTATTTTAGCCACCTAAATCCAACGGCAGTCGTGCTTGAACCTTGCGGTAACAGATGCACACTTCTTGCGCTGATATGGTATGATGTAAAATAATCTCAATCAGCTGGATGGTGGGGAGAGAGGGGGGGACCTCTCTCTCAAGTGAAGTTCCATTGCAGCAGTCTCCCCGTCATGTTTCATAATGCAATATCCAGATGCATATCAGCCGAGCACTTTGGGAGGCCGCGAGGTAACGAATGACCAATAGCTCCTTATCGAGTAAATTTTTATCTCACTATCGTATCTTTCATTATCACAGATCCCAGATACTATTCTTGTAGGGTACAGCACGGTGCCCCTCCACGAAGAAATGTACTGTACACGTACAAGTATATACCAGTATCTATAGACTATTGTGCTGGTGGCTGTTGTACCTTTCACCGCCGCCAGAAGGGCTATCCCTTGGACTGATGAGACGGTCAAACTTGTAGCCTGGTCCGTGCACCTTCCCCACTCTTAGTGACGAGAAATTATTTGCGAGAAGTTCTCATCATGAAGTGGCTGTGTTGCCCATTCCCCTCCAATCAAGTTTCTCTAAAAGCAGTGCACGGACCAGGCTACAAGTTTGACCGTCTCATCAGTCCAAAGGGATACCGGTAGTGACTTCTTTCCTGAAAAAGAGTTCTTGGCGCTTCGCCGGTTTATCTGATCCAGATCCTCGCTCTAGGAGGCTGTGACTTAATACCGGTGCGGGTACCACCAGCATGCTCACCTAATGAATCTTGGATTTTGGCTTGCCCTCGTTAGGAAGCATGCTTGGCGCTCGCGTTCTGCGCGTCCCATCGCTTCCCCATAGTCAACACAAGTCCTAGGCATCACCACTGATCCCGACCTATCGATATTATCCTCGAAAGTCTGCAATCCAGTCAACTTTTTCACTCCGGCTTCCATAACACCCTTTTACCGCCGTTTACCTCAATGGATCGTTCCAGAACCCGTTCGTTATCTCGAGACCACTCCCCCAGCCGTTCAAACTCTCCGCCTCGTGCAGGTAGATCTTATTCTAGAAATTCTCGTTCCATCACTCGTTCTCGTTCCAGAACAAGGTCCCCCGTATCCAATCGATCTAGGTCCCCAACACAATCTCCCGTTTCCCGGGCAAGGTCGAGGAGCGGAAGTGGCAGCAGGGGAAGAAGCTATTCGCGAAGCGCCAGTCCTGAAATACAGAGTACAAAGGTTTGCGGTACCTTTTCCAACCTATTCCTCCTGATCGATTTGGGAAATTTAGATCTTAGTATTAATGGTAAAGTTTTAGATTGTGATTGAGAAGCTCACAAAGAATGTCACCGAAGCTCACATCACCGAAATTTTCTCGAGTTATGGGGAAATTAAGATGTTGGACATGCCCTTGAATCACCAATGTAAGCCTTTCCATTTGCTTGCTTCCCTTGACGCCCAGATTCCCAGCTTACCTGATTTTCCGACTACCGCAGACAATACAAACCGTGGCGTATGCTATGTTATCTATCATTCCTCCTCCTCTGCTCACGCTGCTATCGCACATATGCATGAAGGTCAGCTCGATGGTGCAGTAATCAATGTTTCGATAGTTATACCACGTCGCTCAGACCCCTCTGGCCCTGGCTCAGGCCCTCAGGCTCGCAGACCTCCCCCGGGTCCCCGTTACCGTGGACAAACTGGAAACCGTTATCGATCTTCGCCTCGCCGTGCGCATGCGGGTACTGGTGCTGGTGCTGGAAGAGGGTTTTCTCGAGGTGACAGCTACCGCGGGGCTGCCGCTGGAGATAGTTATCGACCTACTTCGAGGGTCAGGACTAGATCCCCTTCTTTCTCATCGCGCTCAAGATCCCCTTCCAGATCTAGGTCCAGATCCTCATATCGTCGTCGCGAAACAGCTGGTAGGAACCCCCGATACACACCTCCCCCTAGAACCGGTGGAGGTCGTTATGGAGCTGGCCAGGGACGCGGGAGAAGAAGAAGCCCGAGCTACAGCAGCTACAGCTCAAGGAGCTATAGTAGGTCTAGGAGTCGTACTCGTAGAGTCAGGAGCAGGAGCCGCAGCAGGAGCAGGAGCAGGAGCAGAAGCAGAGCGAGGGGGACTGGGACACGAAGGCGCTAGGAAGGCAGTCTGACCACATCATCGGAACGCCTATGCGATGGGCGACTACCCATCTCTAGTCATAGGAAGCAGTCTACTTATCACTCTTTATTTGTCAACAATAATTCTTTCTAAGATCTTCCCTGTCTGGGAATGAATGCTGGTCGGGCAGGTCTAAAGGGTTTCTTCAATTTCGGGTTTTTCCTTATTTAACCTTCTGCTGATTCCCTCCAGCGTTATCATTGTATTTTTACCAATAAGGACCGTATCTCGCTCTCATATTTTACTAGTTCTTGTTTGCCGCCATACTGTGTATCAGAATGTATGTAGAAGTAGGTACGTACTCAGAAACGAGTGGCTTTACGGTGGTCTATGTGGCCACCTGCGAGAGATTGATTCAATCCGGGAATCCAAAATTTATCACCAAAAAAAGAAAAAAAATCTGGGCAATCACTCGCAGCACTTGTATCCAATGAGCATAATTTGCCGCCATGCTTGGCTGCATCATACCGGTTAGACGTTGGCGAATGATGGAAAATGCCTGACAGCTTTTGAATTTATCTGACAGCTTTCCTGCTTTCCCAGTGCCAGATCCCGCCCAACTTGCAAGCCGTTTATCCATCGCCCTGCACAACCTTGGAAATAAATCAAAACCTCCCTCCTCATCTCTCCTATTTCCCTTCCCATCTACAGTACCAGCTTCCTCATCCCCAGCTAGCATTTCGAGAAAAGAAAACGCTACCCACAAAAAATACAGAATAGTGCTGGGCAACAGCAACTATGGCAGAGTCTCACCCCCCGCCTCCCCGAGCAAGCAACCAGGGCGTGGACTACGTAATCTCGTTCCGATTCGGAAGTACAGGTGCGTATGCTAGCTTCTTCAGCAAGGCAGAAGCTTCCGCGGAGTGAAAATTCCAACTTGAATCAATTACTGAAAAATGCGTGTATCTTAGCCAAGGAGAAAGCTGAAGCTCAGTTTGAAAAGTTGATTGCTGCTTTGGATTCGGTTGGGCTCAGGACTGAAGCTCGTGACGGTGCCAACGGATCTGTTCTCGTCTTTGTCACCGTTCGCTCTGAGCAGAAGCTTATTGGCGAGGTTTATAGGTCTCGGTAAGCTCTAGCTCTCTCTCTAAAACGCCGATACAAATTCGGTAGGTGTGTGCTGATGACTAGGTTAGAGTAAAGGATTGGCTTTTCGGCGTTCGCCCTGCAGCGCCTGATAAGGAGACACAGAGATCATTGGATAAGGAGCCATTGACAGAGGCAGAGAGATTGAGGATTGTGCACAAGTTGATCACATTGCCAGTAGGTGAAGGCGGTGTTGGGATTACCCCCAAACAAGGACCTTGGACTTTGGTGGAGAGTATTTTCCCGTTGCATGATCATGATTTCAATAAGGTGAATTTCTAGAGCTTGAAAGTGAGAAAGGTATGTTTCAGAGCTGTTCCTAACCTTCTATCAGGCATGGTTGAAAGATTGGTCCACTACTTGGATAGTTTTAAGAGAGGAGTTGGAGAAATTGAGAGATCGTTTTGGTGAGAAGGTACGCAGCTCCCGAATATCCGTTCGGGTGACTAGAGAAACTCACAAAGTATAGATTGCCTTCTACTTTGCTTTCTTACAATCCTACCTTTCCTTCTTAGTTATTGCAGCTGCATTTGGTGTGGGGTCCTACTTCTTGCTTCCGCAGTATTCGCTCGTCTTTGCTATTTCCAACTGCCTCTGGTCCGTTATCTTCGTTGAGTACTGGAAGCGCCAGGAGGTCGATTTGGCTGTCCGATGGGGTGTTCGCAACGTGTCCCAACTACAGAACAAGAGGGCCCAGTTTGTACATGAGAAGGAGGTTGAGGATCCTGTTACTGGGGAGGTGGTCAAGTTTTTCCCGGCTTGGAAACGCCTCTGCCGCCAACTCCTACAGATCCCATTCGCCTTGGGAGCTAGCGCTATCCTCTCGGCATTGTATGCGGCTGTTTTTGTAATCGAGATCTTCATTTCGGAAGTTTATAATGGGCCATTCAAGTCTGTTTTGGTATGGCCATGCTCTCCCTCTGTCCGCAAATGTGCTGACTGGCAATAGGTCTTCATTCCTACAGTGCTGTTGACTCTATTTGTTCCGATCCTCACATCTATCCTCACGAAAATTGCAGCTAGATTAACGGAATTTGAGAACTATGAGAACGAATCATCTCAAGAAGCAGCAATGACCCAGAAAATATTTGTTTTCAACTTTATCTGTTCTTATGTCCCGCTTTTCCTCACTGCGTTCATATACGTTCCCTTCGGAAACCTAATTGTGCCCCACTTGGACGTTTTCGGCCTGACTGTCCAGCCTTTCGCCGAGGACGAGAAACCAACTGCAGCTCCAGTATTCCAGATCAATCCTGATAGACTAAGGAAGCAGGTCATCTACTTTACTGTAACTGCGCAGATTGTCAATTTGGCATTGGAAACCATCGTCCCGTATGTCAAGAGGAGAGTTTTCAGAAAGGCTAAGGAGTTCCAGAACAACAGAAAGGGTTTCGAGAATGCAGGCAAAGTCAATGACAGCAAGAGTGAGCACGCATTCTTAAAGAGAGTCAGGGACGAAGCGGAGTTGGATGAATACGATGTCACCACCGACCTTCGGGAAATGTGCATGCAGGTGGGATTCTAATACCCTAACCCTAACCACTGTCTGGCATCGGCTAATAATTTCTTTATATCAGTTTGGATATCTGACTTTGTTCTCCCCGGTTTGGCCTTTGGCTTCGGCCTCGTTCTTGATTAACAACTGGATTGAGCTTCGAAGTGATGCTGTAAAAATTTGTGTCGAGATGAAGAGGCCTGTTCCTCATAGAGCCGATTCTATTGGCCCCTGGCTAGAGTATGTTCGATCCTGTTCTGTTGTTATCTAGTGAGCACTAACAAGGTGAATAGTAACCTTGCATTCTTGTCTTGGATGGGCTCTATCTCTTCGGCTGTCCTCATTTACCTTTTCTCCGACTCTGCCACAGCTGCGGGGACTCCTAAAGATCTTACACTCTGGGGAGTTCTTGCTGCCATTGTTTTCTCTGAGCATATATATTTCGCAACAAGGCTTGCGGTTAGGACCGCATTGTCTAAGCTGGATAGCCCGGGGCTTCTCAAGGAGAGACGTGAACGGTTCCTGGTCCGCAGAAGATTTCTGCAGGAGAGCCTCGGAGTCGATGAGGAGACGGAGGTCCATGATCTGGAGAAGGTTGACCATGGTGCTCAGGCTGCGCCAACTAGCAGCAGTGCGTTCTGGAGTCAGCAGCGAGGACCTAGTGAAACAATTGCCGCTGGAAAGGGAATTATCGAGAGCAGTCTGAGTAAAAAGACGCAATAAGAGCTAATGTGTTTGGTGGAGGAGCGCTCTAGGATGAGGTGTTGATAAAGCATGCTTCCAATTTTGTCGTTCTTTGGCTCTGACTGCATAAAAAATGACATACCCTTTTCGTAGCGTACGTTATACCTTGAGTTTTACTGAATGCATTCTTGTTTTTTATTTTTATTTTTATTTTTCAAATTGGCAATCGAACATGTCCCATCTAATTAGCTTATTTCGCCCAACAATCGCGCGGAAAATGAGAAGAGAGAGAATAGGATAGAAGAAGAATGTGGAAAAGTAAAAATTTTCATGTCGATTTATTTTGACACTCGATCTCCTCAAGAACTGTATGTGGGCCAAGCGTTCCCGGGGCACCGCTTGCATGACGCACGTGGCGATCTTGGCGTGCAACTAAGCTTTTCTCCCTCTTCCGGCATCAGCCGAGAGGAGCAGGGGTGTTTTGGGGGGAAGTTTATTGGCTGTGGGAACATCCAAGGTATGATATTGTTCGCGAAGGGCTGTTGTTGTTGTACTCGGGGGTGTCCTTAAAAATCGGAAACTACCCGTGCTGAATCAGGGCCAAAATGATCGAGTGATCAAAATGTCTGGAAAACTTAACCTTGTAAAGCCATGTAAATAGGCATCTTAAACAAGGTATGTTGAACTGAATTAACACTTGTACCAAGGAGGCAGAAGACCCATATAAAAGTGAAGTCAGTGGTAAAAATGTGGATCGCAAGTCAGAAAAAAAAATACAGGATATTCTTTCTTCTGGTATTGAAAGGTTCTGCCATTAGCACTACTAGGATAGATTTATTCTATTAAATTTGTTTTCCAGGATTCTGTTCCCTATACATGCTCTTTTCATTTCAACATACTACAGGTTCTTGGACTGCTGATCACCAGGGGAGTTTTCCAAGTTTTGTTGCTTTTTGCTAACCAACCTTGCATGACAAGGATTTGATCTTTCCGATTTTTAAGGACACCCCCGAGTACAAACACCTGTAGAGCGCTATATGGTGCTCGAGTATCGTACTTGAATATCAGTCAACGACTTCGTCTCAGTACTTGGTACAAAAGCCCTTTCTCGCAGCGGAGAGTATATAAGTACGGTAGGTACTCCTCACCGACACCTGCCATTACGTTACCATACGGTACTCATCCCACCTTCCATTTCGCATTATACCGCAAAAGCCCTTTAAATCCACCGAACCGTAGTACAAGTAGGCTTAAACGGGCGAGTTAACAAAATTACCAGTAATTACTACCGGCAGTTGATGAGATTCAGTAGGCCCAACTTAAATAAGCTATACCCGGTCCAGAAAGTACTATCGTATTATAATAATATTGATATTCCTTCTCGGGGGTGTTTTGCCTCGGATTGCGAGGGCTGGGGGCCTGATTACTGATGGTGGATTGAAAGGGTTTTTGCGGTACCGATGTCGGTGAAATGGAAGAACCCTCCCCCTTTTCCCGCAACGCACCTTATTCTCCACTCTCTCATGATGATACTCGTACCGGGATCCGCACACAACACTGAAACAAAGCAAAATATCCGTTGACAAGACATAAAACTCTAGGTTCTATCAAGCCAAATCAGTCATTCCCACCGGGTAATCCATTTCGGCACTGTGCTGAGCGGGTAGTGCGGGTTGTCATACTCGCGTACCGTGTCATATTATGCTGTGGGGTCTGTATTAATACTATACAACCACCGGGTGGAAGGTCTTGGCACCCCCCCCCATTTTGCACCAAAAGTATCTTACTTTATAGGCATTTATCAAGCCCTTCTAATGCAAACAAAAATATACAGGTAATTAAACCAGAGTGGAGAGTCCATGAAAATTTGCCTTGTCACAATTTTTTTGTTTTGAAAAAATTCTGTCAAGGATGGTGGTGGTGCATTTGGCAGTTGGGCAAGTGGTACTTGCAATTTTGTATGTGAGCCCCATACAAAAGATACATCTATATAATATCAGCTATGGAATACCTACAATAGCTGTTAACTAATGTAACATAAGAGCACAAAAAGGCCATATAATCAAATTTCATGGAATTTCCTACTATCCATAATAATTACCATCATTGTTTACTCCATAATATAACATTATTAAGTTTGTGAAGTGGGATACTTTTGGTGTAAAATGGGGGGGGTGCCAAGACATTCCACCCGGTAGTTGTACAGTATTTGTGTCACGTTGGGGGAACAGGCTTGCTTTTACTGAACAGATTACTATGTATGCTATCTGTGTGAGTTTGAAATGAGTGTATGGTAGCATACGGTAGCAGGGGAATTGTGGGAGGTCATTTCTATATGGGAGCAGAGTGTCAGGTGGGTTATTGGTGTGATGTTTTGTTACTTTGAGCGTGATATTTGTTTATTAAATTTTGTTTATTCATTCACTCATTTGCTGTGGGTGGGAAGTTAGAATTGGGGATTATCGATTTTAGCCTAGAGTGCCGGTGAGACGGGGTGCGGGTGAGCGGGATGAGATACTTCTTTTTTTTCTCCCTCCCTTCTGATGTGATTCAAATCAAATCAAATTCCCACAGCACAGCGCAACACCGATGCTGGATGGTTGAGTGACTACCTACTACTAGTAGTATGCCACAGGGCACGCGTGCTAGTACTCGTACGCACGCTCGCAGGCGGGTAGACTACAGTACGGTTTGCTTTCCTGAACGTGAGGATCTGCACGTCACGCGGCGGAGGCGCATTTTGTTTGGACTGGCCACGACAAGGGCTATCTTCATGTCAGTGCACAATTCTCTTCTTGGCGCGGGCAGCAAGGCAGAAAGTGGTCTTGGGGGAAGAGAATACGGTATGAATCATAGGATAGCTGCTGGAGATTATTGTGAATCGTTTTTATCATTGATCTTGGTATTCGGGATGGTGGTCAGGGCGAGAAAGTGCGTGGGAATATAATAAGGGCATGATAGTTGTGGGAAAGTTTGCTGCCTGAAGGTGGAGGAGTTACTGGTAGACTGCGACACTATTCTACAGTACCGGTATTCAGTTGGCAGTTGCTACTTGTACTGTACGGTGCTGATACTGTTGCACTTCGAGTTTGGCTTGGATGTTGATCGTAATAGCTGCTCCCCTAGTCTTGAACCGAAACTTCAGGCGATACCCGTCCACACCAAAGACAAACCCACCTCCCCCATTTTTCACAATCATCTCACGAACTGAGGTTTGGCCCGTCAGCCCAGCTTGCATTGTTTTTTCCTTTTTTTTTTTTCCCTTCCTTCCTTCCTTTCTTTTTCATTCTCTCTCCCTCTCTTTTTTTTTTTTTGTGAAACATTCATTTCACTCTACTCTCCTTCTCTTCCTCTCTTCCCTCTTGCTTTCCCTTCCTTTGTTTTTCTTTTGATATTTTCATTCACCTCTCCTCCTCCTTCTCCTCCTCCTCCTCCTCCTCCTCCGACCTCGTGAGTGTGCTCCCCATTTGGGGCGGGGAACTGACACATTTGTCTGCAGGAAAAAAAAAAAACTAGAGCTGATAAATACGGATTAAACGCTTTCAGAGGGAGAAATAAGAAGGGAAAGGGAAAGGGAACCTGTCACTTGCCCGCTTTTTTTTTGTATTTAGGTATTATATTTCCTTGATCGCGTCATCCTTGCCCACTGCCCCATCAGATAATAAACTGTGATCGGAGCGGGCCACCATAGCACCTGCTCCCCCCCCCCCACTCCCTCGCCCAATTTGTTCCACCTCCCCTCCCCCATTTGTCCTGCTTTAATCTGAGATCCATGGCGAGCAGCAACCAAAGAAATCCCTCTGCGCCAGGCCTCGTCCCACATTAGAATCCCTTGTCAACACACCAGGAGCCGCATCCAGTTCCCTCGACATTCGACCCTAGAAAGCTACCGACCCCAGATTCTCGACAAACATCTGCTGCCTCATTCTCCCCTCAGATGTCCAGCTACGAGAATTCAGCTTCTTGCTCTGAGAGCTCCCATTCAACCGAGACGGTACGGCATATTAGCCAACAAGATAGAACGACAATGGAACCACAGACCCCTCTGGCAGCTGGAGATGCAAGTAGAGATGTCGTCCCAAGTATGCTTTTTTCTCTCTCTCTTTTCCCTTTCTTCTTCCCCCTCATTTTTATATCGCATTTGGACATGGAGTATTTTGGATTGTGATCTGGACTGCTCCAGCCTTTTTGTTTTTCCCTGGATGTAAATATAACTTTTACTGACTGGTGCCTCCCTCCTTTGTGTGCTTTGCCGGCGGTGTGTTTAGGTTCCGTCGAATCTTTTAGTAGCGCGGTTGAGCAGATCCGCACGGATTCTCCGGAAAATATCGCAAGAACGGAATCCAGGTTATCTAGGACATCGTCTGTAGCCTCTTCTTTGAGGGGGAGGATATCTTCCCCGGATAGAAAGCCTCGGAGACCCTCCGCTACTCGCCGAACTTCCACGGTGGGACAACCTCATAAAGGGTGTGTACTCTGAGACTCATAACGGCCACTATAGTGACGGCGTGGGGAAGAGTGTGGCTAATGGGCATAGCAGGCAAGAATTCAGCGTCGACGACGAAACTGATGAGGTAGAAGGAGATTTGGGGCAACGACATAGAGGTGCTACTGGAAGCACTGGCTTTGCAGCTATGAGGCGACATTCACAGCTATTGAGACGAAGAACAACTACGCAGACAGCACTCTCGAACGTCGACAGCACGGATGACGAGCCGGCGTTTCAGCAGGATGACCTGCCAAGTGAGGAGCAAGAGACGGAAGAAGAGGAAGATGGTGAAGAAGGCACCGTGAGAGGAGAGACCTACGAACCCAGCGTTGCCGGTAGCGTGGAGTCATTCACTCTGAAAGTAAGTAGAAGTAGGTCCCTTGCTGAGAGGCATCTAACCAGTTTTAAGGACCGCCAAGAAGCAATCAACGTTACGCATCCCTTCGGCATCAGAATATGGAAGCCCGCATTGTACAAGAAGAATCGCTCAGTGCAACGGACAGCGGAAGGAGACATTCATTCAGCGCCCGGTGGGAGAGTCGGGAATGCTCTCTTTTTCGTAAACATCCTATGGGTCTTACTCTTTGGCTGGTGGCTTGCACTGGCTTCCCTGATAGCCGCGATCACTTGTTACTTGTTCTTTTTCACCTATAGCGCTAGGGAATATGGAAGGGTTCTTCTTGGCCTCGCCGGATATTTATGGTATCCGTTTGGCCGTTTCGTAGAACTTAAGCAAGAGGAGGCATATGCGGAAGAAGATGAGGGTGAAGGCAGGAGCATCAGTGAATACGAGCAATGGCAGGCTGGCGATATCGAGGAGGGGCAAACATTCTTCGGGCCGCATACTCCGAGAACTCTTGTGGGCCGCAGACGGGAGAGTCTTGATTCCGTGAGCGAGGGCGATTCGGTTCTTGGGACTGGCGAGAGAACAGGACTTTTGAGCGGCTTCCAGTCACAAAGGAGGAAACGGAGATTGTTTGGCCGTGGGCAATGGAATGTTGGAAGGGTGCTTTTTTTCGTCTGGTTCTACTTCATTATTGGTAGTTATTTTCTTCCCGGGTTTGCTTGTGGGTGCTAATACGTTTGGCATATAGCTCCTCTACTTTTGTTTGTTTCTTGCCTTTGTTGGTTGCTTGTTTTCACGATTCCAATGGCCAAGGTTACCGCACTTTTATGTGACCATCTTCGTCGGCACCCGTTGGCGCTATCATTTCATTCGGATCATACGTATAGCAGGAGGCCCGGAACACCTTCTACCTCCATCTTGCTCTGCACGTATCGTGCCGTGGGCTGGAAGTACTACAAGTATACTATTGATGGAACAAACATCTTTTTCATCAACCTGATGACGGTAGTGTTCTTCGTCATAGCTGATCACTATGCTCTCGGTAAGGCGTTGGGTCGGGGCACTCCGCTAACGTCCCCGGCGACGGTCTTCACTTTGAGTTTATGCTCTGTAATCCCTCTGGCATACTTCATTGGACAGGCCGTAGCTTCGATTTCCGCGCAATCTAGTATGGGAATGGGTGCCACCATCAACGCCTTTTTCTCTACTATCGTTGAAGTATACCTTTATTGTGTTGCCCTGAAAGAAGGGAAGGGAAGGTTGGTTGAGGGGAGTGTAGTTGGGAGTATCCTCGCGGGCGTTGTCTTTATGCCTGGGCTTAGCATGTGTTCGGGCGCTATTAAACGGAAGACTCAACGATTCAATGCCAAGTCTGCTGGTGTCACTTCTACCATGCTGCTTTTTGCTGTAATCGGAGTGTTCGCACCAACCCTGTTTTATCAGATTTATGGAACTGTAAGTGTTCCCTACCCTTTCTGTCTTGTTTATGGTTACTGATTGGAAACGCAGTATGAATTGGCTTGCCGCGCATGTCGTCCTGAGAAAGATCCTCACCATGCGGATTGTCGTCGCTGCTTTTTCGTCCAGACACCCCCCAGCCTCAGTAATGAATTTTATCGGGATGCGGTGCAACCATATACCTACATAGCTGCAGTTTTCCTGTTTATATCCTATGTAATTGGGCTGTTGTTTACCTTGAGGACTCACGCCGCTGTTATTTGGCAGGTTCCTCCAGTCCACCCCCCTGCACAGCCCGCCCCTCCTCCCGTTGCCGAGCCTGTTCGAGGGTCCTCATCACGAGGCCACGATGGTATTAGCAATCAGCAGAGCTATGGCGCAACGGCTGGAACGTCAACTTCCGGCTCACTTCGGGATAACGTGATGTTTAAGCGGATCTTGGGGCAATCCTTGGATAATTTTGGGCTAAGGGTAGATGGTGCTGGAAGCTCTGCTCACTCGCAGAACCGAGGGTCAACGCTGCATGTAGTTCCACCCCGTTCGGCAGATGATTTCGTGACACCTCCCACTGCTGCTGGCCCACTGGATACACCTGGATCTCATGGGCTATTCACGGAGGAGAATGCTGAGTTCGTCCGCAGCATGGCAGAAATCGCTGCCGTGACAACCACTGCTGCTTATCAAGACTTTCAACGTCATGGCATGGGGAGAAAGAGCTCCGCTACACCTGCCAGGCCGCCAGTGCATTCCATACCTGCAGTTGAAGAAGACATTGCGGCCGTTCCGGATGCTGGGCATGGGGGCCACGACGCACCGAATTGGAGTCGGGCCAAGAGCTCCATTATTCTGCTTGGAGCGACAGTGCTATATGCTGTAATTGCAGAGATCCTAGTTAACACGGTGGACGTGGTATTGGACAATCTCGTGATTGACGAAAAGTTCCTCGGAATGACACTGTTCGCCCTTGTGCCGAACACCACTGAATTTTTGGTAACCCTTTCCGTTCGTTTTCGCTACTTTTCGGGTTTCTAATGTGGCTCAGAATGCAATCTCATTTGCAATGAACGGTAATATTGCCCTCAGTATGGAAATTGGCTCTGCCTATGCCCTCCAAGTATGCTTGCTCCAGATCCCTGCTCTAGTGTTCTTTAGCGCCTTCTTCACCTCGGAAGCTGCGCCAATGGATCTCGTGAAAAATACCTTTACATTGATATTCCCTCAATGGGACGTGATTACTGTTATTCTCTGCGTGTTCTTGCTATCGTATATGTATGGTGAAGGGAAGAGTAATTACTTTAAGGTTTGTGCAAAGCAATTGTGAGGTATTGCGGGTAGAGAGGGTGCTAATTCTATGTTCTTTAGGGATCCATCTTGCTCCTAAGCTACCTCACAGTCATGATGGGCTTTTACTTCAGCTCTTTTGCAAAGAACGTTCAGACCGGAAATGTAATCATGGGGGTCGGATCCAAGGGATATGGATCCAGTAATATCCCTTCAGACTTGCTCTAGTCCATTCGCCCCCCCCTTTATATCCCAGCATATCTTGCGCACACAACTCGCTTTAACCGAACAAAAACATTCTTCTAGGCTGTGTTCATTAATTGACTTTTTTTCGTTTCCCTTACCCACCCCTGGATCTTGGTTTTTAAATATTCTCGCGATGTTTCCTTCCCCTCTCCGCGATTGATAAATATACTCTTGGCGGTTTATGGCAATGGTGTTAGTGTTTTCTTATGTCCTTTCGTTTTCTATGTAATATTGCAATTGTTTCCGCGCCTAGATAGGTTACAGCCTAATGGTGTGTTGGTTTGGGTTGCCTCGCCCTGCGGTCAGTAGCCGGTGCCAGAGGTGGCGGTTGGATTGGGCGCTATTTTATTGCTAACCAGCATGCATGTGAATACCAATTTTCCTTTCATAAATTCATTGTGCTCTATCATACTCCCTAATAGTTGTGCAGATGAATCAAATTGAAGTGGCTATATTTGAACGAAGGGACAAAAAAAAAAGGGTACATAAGAAGACTAGGAGCGTCCCTCTATCATGCCCTCCCAAACTCACAAAATTCCATCCGGCTCTCCCTTAAACCTCCGAATCCTCTTTTGCTCCCAGTCATCCAGATCCTTCGCGGCAAGCCTCTATATAACTCCCCCTCTCAACACATTAGCCCCGGATCCCACGTATCCCAACATGCAAGACAAGGAAGGAAAGTAACGTACATAATATTCCTCATTCAAATCCACCTTCCGCTTATTCCTCCCAAGCCCCATGGCCTCCTCCTGACTGATGCGCTGGACCTTGCGGTCGTGGCGCTCGTACCGCAGCGCCGTGGCCGGAGTCAGGAAAAAGCTGCCGGCAAGGATCGTGCCGATGAAGGGTAGACCGAAGAGTAGGAATGGGTGGCGGGAGAGGGAGCGTCGGTAACGCGCGCCGAGGGTGTTTTGGAGGGCTGAGGGGTGGTACTTTTTTGAGGTGAAGGTTGGCATTGCGTTGTGGGGGGGACGGAGTGATATCCAGGTGCTGCACGGTGCCGGTGCAGGAACTGTAGGTTATCTCGTGAAACTGGTACCGTACTCGAGTGCTGGTGGGGTATCACAGCACCACCGAGGCCTCATTCATCCCATCAGCTGCGCTTCATCGGATCCTTCCTTTCTTCCGATTTTTCATCATGTGGCTCAACCTCCCACCCCCACAGCCGACCAATGCCAAGCCGAAATATTCCCCGACAATCTCATTGTTTGAAATTGCTTAAATACACCCTTCAAAATCTCTCTACCAAACCAACCACCAGCTACTAACACCAAACGTGAAGGAATGAAAAACTAGTAAGTGCACTCCCCGCTCCCCGCTCCCCAATTCTTCCTCTTTCCCCTCTCCCCTGTCAGGAGATGGGAGTATATATGATGAGCCATTCGTGTCGCCCCTATCACGACAAGAACTCGTTTCTTGGTGGTGACTTACACTTGTCCTATGCCAAACGGACGATATCTGATTCATCTCTCCTTTTGTTTCCCACCCACAATTCATCCTCACACAATCCCAATTTCCGTTAACTAACATGATAAAGACTTTTTACTTAATACCGGGGATTTCTCGATGGTCGAGCGGAATAGCCGGTACGTTTTGGATTCTTTCATCACCCATTCCCGACCGTGCAAAAAGGTGGATAAAGCAGGAAGAAAGAAGAAAAAAGTCACAATGATGAAACAATGATTGCGGCAACCGTGATCCATGCGTCCTAATTACTACATGTGGAGAGAATTGGTTCGATTACCTGATTGTGGCTGGGGATTCTCTTGTTACAGCATAATCCACGCGGAGCGCGGGTTGAAATCGGAACGGGGATATGCGGGGCTGGGCTGATGGATTGCTGATATTGGCTGGGTGCGGTTTAGAGGTTACTTACTTACCTGCTGCAGGGTGTCGTTGGGTGTTGGGTATACATGGTGAGCCCTTTTTTTCTCTTCAACTACTTTTTGTTGTCTTGCGGGATGGGGAGGGGAGGGCTCACATGATGAACGAAACTCCATGCTAATGCGGAGAGCTTCGGCTTTGTGAATGATACAATTGTTTTGACTTTTCATCTTTCGACTGATTTGCCTTTGCTTCATTTAATTTTTTTTTTTTTTTGAGATGGAGTGGCTGTTTTGGATATAACGCTAATGACGCTCAAGGGGATTTTAGGGGTTCTCTTTCCGGATACCAGTGTTCACGATGAATACTACCGGGGGGAAAAATTGGCCGAGTGATTGGATATATTGGATATATATATATTGTTCAAAAGGCCTAGTTTAATCTGCGTCTACGAAGGTGTTTTGTCTTGATATTTGGCCAATTGCTCATCGTTCCAGCTGTGATTCGTCAGCCTGTCGTAGATAATGGAAAGGAAGGGATTATGGTATAATACTTGAGAAATTTTCCTGAGAGGGTAGGTTCGGCCTCTAGCGCCAGCCTAGCAATGACGTTTCCTGGCTGCTCAGGCCTCAATAACTTCCCTTCTTCCTTCAATTTTAAAAACCGCTCATGATTAGCACCCATCCCTTCGCTATGCTTTTCGCGGATATCCTCTTGCATCTGCGTATCTACCTCTCCAGTCCGTCAGTTCAGCCCACGATGCAGGGCAGGAGAGGACGGCGGACAAACCAATAACCCCTGGCCTAATGGCAACAGCAATAACTCCCTCCTCCTCCGCCGCGAGCGTAACACATAAATGATTCAAGGCAGCTTTACTAGCACCATACGCTCCCCAACCCTGATACCCCGTAACCGCCGCTCCGGAACTCACAAACACCACTCTCCCTTCCCCTCCTCTCTTCCTCAACGCAGGCAACGCAGCACTAACCAACTCCACCGCCGCAAAAAAATTCGTCCGAAACGCCTGCTCCCACTCTTCAACGTTTGCGTCGGCGATTTTTGCAACGGGGTCGAGCACGCCGTGGTTTATTATGAGGGAGTCTATGCGGCCCCAGGTCTTTAGCGCTATTTCGATTGCCTGTGGGGCGGTCGCGCGGTTGGAGAGGTCGGCGGAGAGGTGGCGGAAGGTGTCTGGGTAGGTGAGTTGAAGGTGTTGGAGGGGGGGTGGGGTGCTGCGGGAGATGCTTAGGACGCGCGCGGATGTAGTGGCTAGAAGGTGGGTTGCTATTGCTAGGCCGGTGCCTATAGGGGATGTTAGAAGGGGGTGGCATACTAGGAGGGAAGGGAGATACCCCGGGAGCTGCCGGTTAGGATAATTACGGGGCCCGCGGTTGACATTCTGGTGGGAAGTGAAGGGGAGAAGTGGGGCAATTGGGGAATTTGAGGCTGGGTGTTGGTGGATGGATGGACGGACGGGCACTGTCCTTGTAAGATGTCAGCGGCTCCGGAACCCCACTACCGTAGATAGTAACCCCACCTTCACGTGATTTCATGGGAATCACCTGTTCGGATCCCATCTATCAGGCGCAGGAGATTTACATTGTCCTCTATTATGCTATATGTACGAGAAACAATAAACTGAAATCTATTGACCAGACCCAATCTAACTCTCAAACACCCCATTACAATACTACTTCAACACTAACCACCCAACACCCGATCCCCACCTCCGAGGATCAAGGCCTGGATTGGCACGGTTCCCTTTAAGTTTATAATAAATTTTGGTTGAAGAAGAGTAAACCTGAATCCACGGCGCCGTGGTAACTGGCCTGACCACAGCCTAACTTACCACCCCTTCCCTTCCTCCTCTCGAACCCAATGCAATATCCATCCCATAAACTCCCTTCCTCCCAGAACTCTTCATCTGCACTTCTAGTTTTTTCCCTCCTCACAGAAGATGTTGGTCAGGACTGAGCATTGCTTGGTTTTGGGTTTCCGCAATGGCAGAGCAGTCCGCGCAATGCAACCGGCATCCCCCGATAGCCCAGTGAAAAATCATTGACCAGTCACGCATTTCACCGATAAACCCATTAGAGAAACAATGAGGGGCTAGCCTATCACTGAGCCAGCAAGAAAAACTTAGTAACACGACCAATAATATGCGGCACATTTCTAAGCAATTGCCGCAACACCTAGAATCCGGAAATGGATTTAGACTCAACCTCTTTGACAAAATAAGGTCTGTCTCTGTGCATTCGGGGTATAAAGTCGAATACCCCCGCCTCGACGTAGAATCATATTTCTCTACAAATTTACTCGTGGCAATCCTCTCCTTCACTCCTCCTCTAACCGAGAAAACTGTCTCTGTTCCGAATCGAGCTTAAGGTCTTCAACGTATTTAAAATGGTCGTTAACCCGCCGCCTACCTGTTGCAAGAAGACTGGCGGAGACTGTACCTGCGCTCAGCAAGCGAGGTGCTCCTGTGGTCAGAAAGAAGCTCTGAATTGCACATGTGATCGCGCACCACTGGAGAACAAGGTTGAGGGTGCTCGGTGTTCTTGCTGTAGTGTTCCAGCTTCCGACTTCCTTTCAACTTTGTAACTCATTCACTGATATTTCCCTTCGGCACAGTGAGACGGCCGGCACAGCAGTGCACATGCGAGAGGGCCGCTGAAGAGAATACTGTTACGGGAGATAGCTGTGAATGTGGTCTAAGGGAGGCAGAGGCTTGTGAGTGTCCATCCACAGGTTGTAGAGAGAGGTGTGAGGACTCATTGGATTATGGTAGGCACCTGCGAGAAGAATTCAAACATGGGCTTGAGAGAGGGAGAGGTGGACTTCACTGGAAAGGTGTAGCTGGAAATTAACTTTCGGATTTTATTTTTCGGGGGATTTGATTCAGCCTGCATGGTCGCAGCTTGTAGCATGTAGCTGTATTTTTTGTGACAAGAAAGGGATTTTTGATTCATCGTGACGATACAATCGCTCGGAGTAGAAAGAAGAGGTTTGCTTGATATGCAAAGTTGATAGGGTAGTTTAGCGTATTCGAGGCTTTCGAGCAAGTGACAAGGAAGTTTATTTGCTTGTTTGAGCCTCTGAATGCTTCGGGAATCAGATTATGCCGAGGTGATAGTTACCCTACTTTGGAGCGTGGGCAATGCCCTTCAACCAACGACGTAGGGAGAGGCAAGGGGAGGGCTTGTTTTCCTGGAGACGGAGCATGTAAGTCTGGGAGGTCCCCCGGTGAGACCAAAGCTTCTTTCTTCATGGCGGGAGATCCTTGCGTTAGTTGTTGGCATCACCAATTGTGTGCTGTGCCCGGTTCGCTAAAGCTCCACCTTTGAATAGGAGTTACCCTCTTCTCAAATTTCAATCCCAAACGTTGCATGTCTTACCACCGCCGCAACACTTGTTGCTCCTCCTCTCCTCCATCATTCTGCCGATATTGTGATCGTCTCCAACCCGATACCCTAAGCCTGTAATTGAGATCCAGACAGAAAACTGCTCCCCGAAGCAATTACAGCCCCCGGAAATCTTTGGAATCCGGTTTCAGTAACATACCGTAGGGCCACCTCCCTCTCTAGACCTGGGGTCGAAACAGAACTAAGCTGGACACGGTTATCCGGGTTGTCTTCAACATCTGTTAAACGCTCCAAGCACCCCAAAGTGCTCAGTGCCCTAGCTATCCCAAATTTCCCATCGATTGTCTCCTGCTCGTTGAGCCTCCACCAAGATGTCGTCTATGCGCGGTGCGTACCTTTCTATTGGCAACTGTTCTAGAGCTAGCTGCTGAAGAATAGGGGTTAGGTTTGGTGCAATTTATCGCCGATTTAAGGAATGCCCGAGCCAGAGAATTGGAAGAGAAACGGATAAACAAGGAACTGGCGAATATACGGTTAGTCTGCGATTGCTTCCTTCTGCTAGTTGTTACTGACAACCCACAAGGCAAAAATTCAAAGGCAGGCGATTGAATCCAATGCATAACGAGGGTAGCTAACATATTTTTAAAAAGATGGCAATTTGAATGGATATCACAAGAAGAAATATGTCTGCAAGGTAAGGTGCGATATTTATGGACTCTTTTGTGTCTGGCACTGACTAGTTAGCTCCTTTACATCTACATTCTTGGATGGAATGTCGATTTCGGCCATTTGGAGGCTGTCAACTTGGTGTCCGCTACAAAATACTCAGAGAAGCAAATCGGATACCTTGCCGTCACTTTGTTCCTCAACGAGAAACACGATTTCTTACACTTGGTGGTGAATAGCATAAAGAAAGATTTGCTAGACCATAACGAGTTGAACAACTGCCTGGCGCTGCATGCCATTGCAAATGTTGGGGGTCGTGAGATGGGAGAGGCATTGAGTCCTGACGTTCACCGATTGTTGATCTCGCCGTAAGCTTCGCCCTCCGCTGAGATCGCCTCACTCCATCTGATTCCAGAAACAGGACATCGAAATCATTTGTCAAAAAGAAGGCAGCGTTGACACTTCTCCGGCTTTACCGGAAATACCCTAGCATCATCCAAAACGAATGGGCCGAGCGGATAATCTCGTTGATGGATGACCCTGATCTTGGTGTTGCTCTTTCGGTCACCTCCCTAGTAATGGCCTTGGTCCAGGATAACCCGGATGCGTATAAAGGCAGCTATGTCAAGGCAGCGCATAGGCTAAAGCGGGTGGTTGTCGATAACGAGTACACGCCCGACTATGTCTATTACAAGGTTCCATGTCCATGGATTCAGGTCAAGCTCTTGCGCTTGTTGCAATATTATCCCCCATCAGGTATTATTCTCACACGGTGCCATGCATCGCATTGCTAAACCATCTTGCAGATGATCCAAACACACAAAATATGATTCGGGAGTCTTTGCAAAGAATTCTTGATACGGCTTCCGATGCTCCGAAAAATGTCCAGCAGAATAATGCACAGAATGCCGTTCTATTCGAGGCCATCAACCTTGCAATTCACCTAGACTCAGAAACGGGTCTCATGACTCAAATCGCTGTTCGTTTAGGAAGATTTATTGTTTCGAAAGAGACCAACGTGCGATATCTCGGGCTTGAAGCAATGACACATCTGGCAGCTCGATCCGAGACTCTGGAGCCAATAAAAAAACACCAGAGCACAATCATAGCTTCTCTTCGAGATCGCGACATCAGTGTGCGAAGAAAGGCGTTGGATCTCCTTTATAGCATGTGTGATCCAACTAACTCTCAGCCCATTGTCTCCGAATTGTTGAGATACCTGCAGAACGCCGACTTTGCAATCCGAGAGGAAATGGTACTCAAAATTGCGATCCTCACAGAGAAATATGCTACTGAGTTTCAGTGGTATGTTGATATCTCGCTGAGGTTGATCAGCATGGCCGGTGATCATGTGAGTGATGAGGTATGGCAACGAGTGATCCAGATTGTCACCAACAATGAGGAGCTGCAAGTGTACGCTGCTCAGAATATCTTGCAGCACGTCAAGGGCATGCAGTGTCACGAAACTTTGGTTAGGATTGGGGGCTACCTATTGGGAGAGTTTGGACACTTGATTGCCGACAGCCCGGGCTGTAGCCCGATTGAACAGTTCATGGCCTTACAATCGAAGTTCAATGGATGTTCGTCTGCCACTCGAGCGATCCTTTTATCATCTTATATTAAATTCATCAACTTGTTTCCCGAAATAAAACCCCAGTTGATGCAAGTATTCAATGCTTACAGCCACACACTCGACCCAGAGCTTCAGCAGCGTGCTTGCGAGTACTTAGCACTCGCGTCGCTTCCGTCCGATGATCTGCTGCGTACGGTATGCGACGAGATGCCACCTTTTCCGGAGCGAACATCAGCGCTTTTGTCCCGACTTCACCAGAAGCATGCGGGAACGAGTGATAAACGGACGTGGGTCATCGGAGGTAAAGACGCAAACACTGACAAAAAGGAATTCGCCCTCACTCTCAATACTGGGCTTAAGCGGTCCTTCACGAATGGTGCTGCTACCCCCACCGCTGGCGACGGGAGCTTGATGAACCCTGCGAAGACTGGAGCGCTCTCTCCAACCCAGGAGCTTGCTGGCTTAGATTTGAACGGTGAACCTCCAAAGAAGGCAACCCTTAACCTTGCTAGTACCACCCACCTGAGCCCTGACTGGCATCTTGGCTACAATCGCCTGGTCATTCGCTCGGAAGGCGTTTTGTACGAGGACGTGCAGATTCAAGTAGGACTAAGATCGGAATACCGCACTAACATGGGATGTGTGATCCTATACTATACCAACAAATCTTCCGTATCAATTGGATCTTTTACAACTACAATTAATAATAACTCTCCTGGGCTGGTAACCATTAACACGCAAAAAACGCCTGATCCTGTCGTCCCCGCAGATGGTCAAATCCAACAGACATTGATGTTGGAGAGTACAGGCGTCTTCCCCGAGGCGCCGACAATACGTATTTCTTACCTCGCCGGTGCATTACAAGCTCTGACGCTCAAACTACCTGTAATTCTTACAAAGTTCATGGAGCCAGCGGAATTGTCATCTGAGGACTTTTTCAAGAGGTGGAAGCAGATTGGGGGGGCTCGTGAGGCCCAGAAGGTATTCGGAATAGCAGTTAGGGGTCACACGATTGATATACCGAGAACCAAGAAGGTCCTTGAGGGTTTCCGATGGGGTGTACTAGACGGTGTGGATCCGAACAACAAGAATTTTGTTGGAGCAAGCGTATTGCACACTACCGATGGAAAGTTCGGGTGCCTTTTGAGGTTGGAGCCAAATTTGGAGACTAATGTATTGCCCCCCATGTTTATCTTGCCGCATTGTCACAACTAACGATACTGCAGATGTACCGGCTCACTATCCGAGCAACGGACGAGAAGGTCCCTCCACCAATGCTCAAGGTTATGGAGGATAGATTATCGCTGGGATCGCCGGCATCGGACTCTAGTAATGGGAACTGATAGGAATATTTAGGTGCATAGTTAGCGGTTTTGTATTCTCTTTTTTCCGTTTGCAGCGTCCTTGGTCAATTAACTTGTTGAGCCGGAGCGGTGGAATTTACCTTGATATAGATTTTTTTCCTTGTATGTGTTTAATGTTTTGACGATGGGATGGGATGTGTGGGGCTATCTCATTGGGATCGCGGCGGGACGGGAAGGGTTACACTCATTTGCAGCAGTGTGCCTCAGCTCTAAGGGTGGGGGAAGAGGGAGGGTCTGTTGGGGCAGTGACTGCGGATCAACCTGGGATGTAATTAAATTACTCTTCACCTTTTCACTTGCGGACTTGATTTAACTTGTTTATTTAATTCAGCCCGACGGGCATTTCAAATATTTTTCTACACCTTGGGAGTCATGATGTAAAGAAGGTTTGGAGCATGTTGCTGTACCTTCGATGCCCCAACTCTAGGGGGTCTGGTTCGGGGGCGTGGCTTGTACCAGATGTGCCGTTCAAGCCATCTGCTCACTTGCTCCATCTCTAGCATCATTCTTTTTCGGAGGTCTCTCTCCAAAAATGGTAGTCCCGACTCTATAGGTATGATGCGGTGAGAATTAGCACCTCCGCCAATTTTCCTAGCAACACTCTAGAAAAGAGAAGGAAAAGAAAAAAGAAAAAAACATACCGAACATTCGAGGCACCCAGGCCAACCGCCTGTTCAAAATCCTCGCTCATCCCCATACTCAACTCTAGCTCTTCTGACTGTACGCCAACCTCCTTCGCAACCTCATCCCTCACCCTCTTCAGTGTCAAGAAATCCTCGTTCGGAATGACCGACTCTTGGGATCTTGCGATGGAGCCAATGGTCATGAGTCCCTGTAGGGTCAGATGCTTACACTCCTCAAGAATATGCCTTGCTAATGCGGGGGCGGCGGTGGGTTGGCAGCCGGATTTGGATTCTTCGCCTGTAGGATAATTTAGTCTCCGCTACTTGCGCTGTTTATGGGAGGGGGAGGGGGGAGGGGAAGGACCGGAAGTGTTGACTTGGACGTAGACCCGAAGCTTTGGGGTGGAGGGGGAGGTGGAGAGCAAGGCGGCGCGGCCCTTTTCTAATGCGTTGGCCTTTTTGATGGCATCAACGGATTCTACGGCCCAAAGGTTTGGAATCTTCTCAGCCAGGTGCTTGCATTTGTTTGTTTGGAGGGCGCCGATGAAGTGCCAATTTATAGTTGTTGGAAGGCTAGCTGCCTTCTCTAGGAGTTCTATTGTATTGAACAGCCCATCAGCCTCTCACACTTATTACCCATGCCAGCACTTGGTATCATACCTTGCGAATAATTCTCCCCAAAATGCGTATGCCCCGTCCGCTCGTGTACCGCTAAAACATCGGTAGCAGGCTTCAACTTTGATACTGCTACCAATCGAACCTATAAATCCACCAATCAATCAATCAGCCAGCCGACCGCCAGGTATGGTAGACGAGCCGAACGGACCTTTGTTGACCCCTACTGAAGAAACGAGCGAGGGGAGATGGCACGAACCGAATTCGGAGAATGAGCGACGGAGTTGATGCGCTGGAGGACCGCCTGTAGATTTCCTGCTAGGAGCTGGGCGCGGGGGAGCATACCAGTGTCTTGTTCGGAGAGGAGGGAGGATTGTTGGTCTGTGGACATGACGATGGGTTTGCTTTCGTTTGTGTGGAGGAAGAGGGAAGAGAAGGATCTGGGAAGACGAATCGGATGGGTGGTTGATCTGGCGCGTGCTTGGTAGATCTTGGCCAGGTTTGGATGGAGCGAGATTGGAGGTGGTCTACGGTGTCATGCTTGGGTGATGTTGCGGTTGCGAATGGCAATTGCTTGATAGATGAACTGAACAAGACAACCTATGATAATTATCATCTTTAGCCTTGACGTTTGCACCCAACACAGGTAATAAATTTAATGATAGCGGCAATCATACAAGTGCCTTAGGAATTACTCACATAAACCCTAGAGGAGAAAGATACGAAAAATGGGAGAGAGTAAACTAGAAACACTGTTAAATTTTCGAGTTTTTTTTTTTGTATGTCAAAGGGCAATTGTGTTACGAGTAATAGATGGCCCACTGTCGCTTAAAATTTGTCAGTGAAACCTCCTTTTTGGAGGGATGTTTGGGTATGATGCCCGAGCAGAAGACACTTGCAGGATCCGTTGAGACCATCCTTATGGCTTTTGTTTTTCACACAAATCATATTGCGTAGGATGTCTCCATGGCTTTCAATAAATAGGCCCGATTCCGGTTTATTTTTAAAGAAATAATATTGATATTTACGAAGGTACAGCACCCCTGCCAGTCGAACATCCCCTGCTAGTAAAATACAGTCGCACCTCGCTATAACGAAAGCCAAGAATTCAGGTTCTTTCGTTCGTTATAGCGAGGTTTCAGAAGAAATTCCTTATAGCGAGGTCTGTCTGTATGGGAGCATGGGTGTAAATTTTCAGCAGGTTCATTCGTAACAGCGAGGTTTCCCGTACAAAGGGTTTCGTTATAGCGAGGTGCGACTGTATTCAAAACTTACGTGCTGTACCTTCGTAGATTTTTTTCCCCCATAACAGGTGCCGCCGCCCCGGCCTATGCAAGTTGTGCCCCCACTTTGAAAGCCATACAACAGGAACCATCTCCTCAGAATCGGATCCGCCATAGATGTGTCATGAAGGTTATTCTAAGGCGCCGACACTATGCGTTTTACTCATGGTTAGGCTATGGTGTGCTCTACAACAAGTACTTTTTGAAAACTTTGAGTCCCCCATCGTGAAGACCAGTATTCTGATGGCTTACGTACGCACTTTCCCCCATTCCTTTCAATAAAACGGTCCCGTACCTGACAGCTGGGGCCCGGCACTTGAGAAATCTGCTTTCGACAGAGCCTACCCTATCAGTTAAAGCAAGACTGGGGAAAGGTGTGGTCGGCCTGTTTCAAACTAGTGGGACCTGCGTTCTTCCTGCAGGGGAGAAAGCCAATTCGACTCGGGTACCGGTACAGTTCTGGTGTGCCAGCCAATCCCGGGCGGGGATTGGCTGACAGAGAATTACAGTCGCACCTCGCTATAACGAAACCCTTTGTACGGGAAACCTCGCTGTTACGAATGAACCTGCTGAAAATTTACACCCATGCTCCCATACAGACAGACCTCGCTATAAGGAATTTCTTCTGAAACCTCGCTATAACGAACGAAAGAACCTGAATTCTTGGCTTTCGTTATAGCGAGGTGCGACTGTAGTTTCTCTCCTGCAGCCACTTTCACGGCCGGTCGACTCGTGCTTGGGAGGTTCGGTACTCGGACAGAACAGTACCGTTATGGGAGAGTAAATTTCCATTCCGGAAGGTTGCTCCAGGATCGTGACTGACTCGATCGATGCCTTATCACCCGATTCATAATTCCATCGAGCGGCCAGGGGATGGTTTGTCGTACTGCTGTAGCGCCATAACTTACTGGACTGTATGATAGGAGAAAAACACAGAAAGGAGAAGGCTCTCAGCTGCCAATCTCAGGGCAACCACTCAGCACTCCTACGCGAGCACTCCACTGCTGCCAGTGATGCTCAATGCCCTGATCCCCCTCATTCATTATCAGTTGGTTATCATGGCGAGGATCGATAGACAGTACTCGTACTAGCGGTAGCCTCAGCAGAAAATCAGGGGAAATACGCCGCACCTGTTGCCTAAGAATGCCTGGAAGAAGCGGTCGTCTATCGCCACCCTCCGCTTCAAGCGTGCCGGGACAAAGCAGTCGGCATGAGACTGATCAGGTTGATAGTTGGCAGATTGGTTTGTTCTCTTTGTGCTCTGCAACACGGGGTGGCAGTGCCACAGTGATCAGATCCCTTCTCACACCAAGCTTTTTTTCCAGGTCGTTCCTCTCTTTTTGTTATTCTTCTTGGATCAGGGCAAGGGGTCATTGCTTTTTTTTTTTTTGCTTCCTTGTGTGTTTGATGATTGGCTATTCATCTTGTGTTCCATGCCCTAAATTCTCCCCGTTGTGTAGTCTACGAGTAACTTAAGTCCCTTTCTTCTCGTCCTTTTTGTTCCTTTCTCCTTTCCTCTCCTTCCGCTACAATCTCCATCTTGTCTGCCGTGCATGCGTGTGTGAAAGGAGGAAGACGAAGGATCGTATCTTTGTGACGGATTTCCACCTGTGTCTGTCTTTTTACCCTCTTTATTCAACCAATCGAATCGTCAAGGCAATAGTTTGATCACGACTTGCCTGCCTCTCCCTCACTCTTTTTGCTAGCAAAAGTTTAGACCTCGACAAAACCTTGTCAACAACAACTATCGTTATACTAGTTATTTTACGGACTCGGATCCTTACTATTGTCAATCTGCCATACTGGCCATTAATTAGTCCCCCATTGCTTGGAAGGTCACCCTCGACAGGCTATTAAAAAGGACGTCCGGGCAGCGCCCTAACAAATTCCCCTGAAACCACAGAACTGTTTATGCAGCTGATACCTTCTGGAAGCAAAACCACATATCGCAACTGGTAAATAGTCCGCAACCAAATGCCAAAGTCCCCCATTTCCTCCCCGAGGAACTCAGGATTCATCCCCCTTGAATCAATGAATCAACCCAGACAGCAGCAAGGAGGCCTATCAGCCTCCAATGCAAAAAATGCTGCAGACGACCACATAGTCAATATTCCTCTGACACCCGTCATGACCAATCTGAGCACTGGCGCGAGGAAAGAAGGCCAGTCCATGACTCGCCCAGACCTTAACCGCAACGCAACCGATGCAACCGAAGAAGCTGGTATTTTTCATAGACATATCGGCCGCCGGCGAGCGAGGAAGATGGAGACCGGTGGGGATGCGACTCTTGTAGAGGACGAGGGCGCGTTGACCTCTATGGGTCGGCTTTATGAGAAGATTTTGAACTTTTCCGTCTTAACTCGTTATCTGCTTTACATTATTCCGCTTTCATTATGTTTTGTTATAGTTATCCTGATTGGTCTGTACGTTGCCAAGGATGCGACTATTGGGTCTACAGAGAAGACGAAGGGGGTTAGAATTGTTTGGCTCTTTGTCTGGGTAGGTATCCCTTTGATAACCGAGGTAAGCTCGACTAATGAACAAATAGCTCGAGATCGTCTGGTGCTCGCTTTGGGTTTCCAAATTATTCGCCAAGGTTTTGCCGAGCATCTTCCAGACACTCATTGGTGTTGTCAGCAGTGGGGTGAAGAAGTATGCACTAGTTATCAAAGCTCTTGAGGTTCCCATTTCGCTTGTCGGCTGGGCTATTGCTTCGCTTTGCTCTTTCCTTCCTGTGAGCAGTGCCCCAGCGCGGATATGCAGATGAACACTAACCAGGTGATAGTTGATGACCAGAAACCCAGACCAAGTTAAGGCCAATGATACGAGCGTCAAAGAATGGCAACGCCGCATGAACCTTGTCCTTATCTCGTGCCTAATCTCATCCTTGGTGTATCTCGGCGCAAAACTTATCATACAAATTGTCTCTGTCGACTACCATCGCAAGCAATTCGCCCAGCGCATCAAGACCAATAAGGAAAACGTCAGGTTTCTTAGTCAACTCTATGAAGCTTCCCGAAATCTCTTCCCGTCTTATACTGAATTCGCTGAAGAGGATTACATCATTCACCAATCCCTTGCCACCAGCCTTGTTATCCCCAAACAGAGCGGTAGCGCGACACCCATGCGTGCAATCTTGGGTAATATTAATGCTGTACAGGACAAGGTCACTAGTGCTTTCGGTAATATTGCACAGGAGGTTACCGGTAATAAGAATGTATTCAATCCGAATTCTGCGTATTCTATCGTCGTGAATGCTCTCCAGCGAACTCGTTCTTCTGAGGCTCTGGCTCGACGTATCTGGATGTCCTTCGTTTCCGAGGGCCGTACTGCGTTGGCGAAGGAGGATCTGCTCGAAGTTATGGGTCCCGATCACGAGGAACAAGCTTTGGAATGCTTCTCTTCGCTTGACCGCGATAACAATGGAGACGTCAGTTTGGACGAAATGGTGATGCATGTTGTCCATATGCACAATGAGCGCCATGATGTTGCTAGGAGTATGCAGGATGTGGTGAGTAATATTCTGTTGACAGGGTGCGTTACCAAATCACTAACCATGTGCGCTATATAGGATAATGCTATTAGAGCGCTTGATAGTGTTTTGTCGTTCATTGTCTTGGTTATCGTCATCCTGGTGTTCGTTATCACTCAACAGTCTAGTGTTGGAACTACCATTGCTGGCGCTGGTACTGTGCTTATTTCACTGTCTTTCGTCTTTGCTCTAACTGCCCAGGAAATCCTCGGCTCTTGTATCTTCTTGTTTGTCAAGCGTAAGTCATTTATAATCCGGTGTCTGAACTTCGATGCTCTAACATTCTGTTGCAGATCCCTTCGATGTTGGTGACCGTGTCGATATCGATAACATGAGGTTCCAAGTTGAGCAGATCTCCCTCCTCTACACTGTCTTCAAGCGTGTGGACAACAATAAAGTCACCCAGGTCCCGAACAGCGTGTTGAACACCAAATGGGTTGAGAATATCTCCCGTTCAAAGTACATGCAGGAACTTGTCAAGATTGGAATCAATTATGACACAACCTTTGAGGATATCCAGAAATTGCGTGAAGAGCTAGTAGAGTTTGTCCGAGAGAATAGCAGAGACTTTCAGCAGGAACTTGAAGTTGAGGTTATTGGAATCAACGAGCTCGATAAGCTAGAAATTAAGGTGGAGATTAAACACAAGGTTAGTAACGACTGCAGTATATCTAGTGAAGATAAGCGAAGCTAACAGGGCTCTAACAGAGCAACTGGTCTAACGAGGCGCTTACCTGCCAACGCCGCAACAAATTCTTCTGTGCCCTCGTCAAGATCCTCAAGAAGATACCCATTTATGGTGTTGGGAAGGGTGACCCCGCCATCGGTGAGGAAGCCAAGCCGATGTACACAGTGGCAATCAGCGATGACAAAGCCCACGAATACATGGAAAAAGGCAACGAAGCTAAGATGGCTCTCCGCTGGGACTCCAAACAAGATGGTGGGGGGGAGGACAGCCACTCACACAAAGGCAAAGAAGCTGGCTTCTCTACTGGCCTCAATTTTGGCATTTCACCTCGACACAACGCTTCCTCGCCGTTCAATGGCAGCCACGCCAGACCTAGTTTCGATGATAGGAGGGATAACGCGACGATTGGAAGGCCGAGCGTGGAGAGTCGGCGGGAGGATATTGAAGAAGTTCGGGGATTACTGAAGAGAGAGTCTACGAAGGGGCGCCGGAAACCGGCCCCTTCGCCGATTAGTACCCCGCAATATGCCGGGCCACAGGGCCAATATCCACCCGGAGGAGGGAATCCAGGGGATAGGCATCCGGCCGGAATTTCATATGCGGCACCGCCATACGCCAAGTAGAGAAGTGAGAAGTGAGAAGTGGGAGGGCGGTCTGGCTGTGGGATCTGTATCAAAAGGCGGCGAAATGGGTTTTCCTAGCGTTAGGCACCATTAGGCAGAATCACGCGTATCCACTTCTCCGTGATGTGAACACGAAATTGACTCAACCGGCTGGAGTTTATTCATTGACATTCTTTGCTTTCTTTATTTCTTATCGCTCATTTCTCTGCAAGTCATCGTTTGCTTGGTTGCTTAGTGATTCGCTATCTGGGTTTTGGCTACAATATGGGACGGGCACATTCGACTGACGGTCAGTCAGCCTGGGGGGGGAAGGCATTGAGGACTGGGTAGAGGGGCAGGTGGCTATGTAATTTTGGTAGTTCGAATTTCAATATTAGAGCAATAGATTTTGTGTTTGTTGGCCTATTCATTCATCAGACGTGGCAGCAGTGAATTGGGTTAGTGAGCCACAGTGCTAGTTTTGCTCCCTCGCTGGCTCAGGGAGGGTACGCCGACCTCAGTCACTCACTATGCTGGCGAAATAAGAACGGACTACTTGGGGAGAGGCTGAGGTAAGAGAACTCATCGCCTATCACTCGTTTCAAGTTAGGGTTCGAACCAGAGGTTTAGGAGTACTAACGACTGGATATACTATACTGGAGGTAATGTACCGTGAAAATAGTAGACATGATTAGCTTGGCCCTTATAGAAGAACGTTTTAGATCGCAATGGAGATGTAAGAGGGGGGTGGGTATACGCATTGCATGATTAGGACTTAGGAGGGATCAAGTTTGGGGCTTGAAGTCCAGGATTTGTACCCGGCATCATTCATAGGGATATCGTAGGACCAACTTGTCTCTTCCGCAGTTATCCTCCTGCGCGCTATAATTTTTCATATGCTGCCAAAACTAACTCTTGAGGTGTTGGGTCTGGGGGTCGCCTGATATCTGCAGGTTGGGTATTAAAAGTCAAATAGTCATAAGGAGGGAGGTGTCTTTTATGAAATCGATTCTGGTGGCGAAGGACACCGTCACAAGACATGAAATTCTAGTGTAACAGAAGGTTACCGTTTTCAGATCATGTACCTTGCAGCAGTAATAACGTTGTCGACCGGGTAATTGAACACCCCCGTGATATTGAACAGCCACCAGCAGTACAGGAAAATAGGAATACCACAACAACTAGCATATGCGACCGTAGAAAAAGCATATATAAAGAAGGGCACTGATAAGAGGCACTAATGAAAAGAAAAAAAAAGAACAGCCGTACAAAACACAAGGAAAGTACCTGAGTGATATCCTATGATGCCCCACTTCCATCCCCTCTTTTGCAATGATAGATTGAGCTATTTTCAAACTTAGACTATATATTGAAAGATTGCTTGCTACTAAGAATGCTCGACTAACCTGGGGTAGGTGGGGGAGAGGAATATAAAATTCAAGAGGTAGGAAGACCAATTGGAATCATTCTCTGCAGCCATAAGTCTATCAACTGTCATCTCAACTTCGGTATCACCAGCCCATATGGTATCTGGATCGCGCATGCGATGTGGTGTAGTCCGGCTTTGTGGGACTGTGGAATTGGATTTCCTTTTCTTGGTTGCCTGCTGTTGGGCGCGCTGGCGGACTTGTTCTACAAGCAGCCAATGCCGGACTCGCTCAACCTCCCTCTGGCCAATTACTCATGCCCGACTCAAGATTCGATGACTGCCGGGGTGTTACGCACAGAAGAATAGCTCACTAGTATTATTAGTAGAGACTGCGCCACCGTAATGGAGGAGCGTACGTCCAACCTCAACTCACCGTGGTAGAAGCAACTAGAGGCATCTATGTTGACTACTCGGGATACTGGAAGAACTCACGTTCCAACAAGCTGATTACTGATTGGAAAGATAAAGTGAGAATACTTTATTCCTTATCCGGTACATATGCATATTATGCATTATGTGTTATTATCTGGCTATTTGAGCTGATCACTTGATAGTTCACGATAAAAGACTATTGGTATGTTGGCATTGCGACTGCATATATGAACTTAGTCTATTAGGACGAAGAGATCGAAGACTATCTACTGGTGGAGTGGGGATACCCTCAGATGAAATAGATGTCGGGAGTTCTCTGAGTTCGAGTGGGGCAATTATTCAGGGTCAGACAGTGTTTGCACTTCCTTTGACGAAGCTGAAATCTTAGAAAGATACATGATTGTTAGGAAACAGGAAGTAGTGAGAATTTAGTATAAGTAGTAAGGGCTATTCCCCAGAGTTTGAGAAAAATCAAGCAACGGAGAAGAGACCTTAACAATATAACAAGTTATTAAGTTTAAAAATTCGAGAACTTCTATTTTATTACTTTACCTTTGTCGAACCATCATTTCCTGAGCCTTCCTGACTGCCCTCCGTTATCTCGAATACAATACAACCTAGCTTTCTCTATTCCTTTGAGTTAGTTACCCTGTAACACTGGGCCTCTGGAGATATTTTTTTTTCCAGAGCTTGTATTTTCTTCAAAGTGACCTCCACGATAGTGGCTTTCGCTTCTATAGCTTTCGTGATTTTTAGAAGTTTTGCACAGATTTCGTCCTTATTGGAATCAGGGTTTTGTAATTGGTATTTCAATTGTTGTACCTGTAGCATGAGTGGACTCTTATGGGTAAGGCTGGAGGTAGAGCGTAACCTAGGATGTCGAGGTAGGCCCAGTGCAGAGGCAGGGCTGGAGCGAATTTGGGTGAGAGCATTGTGATAAATGAAGGGATATATGCCAGTATGTTCAAAATCATGAACAATATTTTGCTTGACTAATATCTTGGCCTATACTTTCTAAACCATAGGGAATACATCTGCTCGTGTGATCCGTATATAGGAGCCATGCTGGCGTGTGAATTCATCAATTTCATCCAAGTAGTAGTGGCGTAAGGGTGAAAATACAGTGATATCTAGTGATTGCAAAATATGTGAGGAATGGGAGAGGAAAATAGAACATGAATATCATGTTGTAAGCAGTAATTAAGGAAGAAGTAATGATCGTGAGAGGTGTGATTATTGAGGATAAGAAGTTAATATTGTTAAGACCTTTGAGCAGTAGGATGAGGTCGTGTATGAGGATCAAAATCATTCTTTAGCCATAAAAGTGAAACCTTTTAGTTAGTCCAACCATTTAGTGAGCTGGCAAACATTGCCTGCTCATGGCTCTCGTACTCATGCCAGGCATAACAGTGTGTTTTGGCTTTGTAAATAATAAATTGGGGTAGGGTATCACCTCCAGCACTGATAAAACTCTATCAAGATGACCCATTCGCAATTTCCATCCTGAACCAAGCGAGGATAGCGGTTTAAAGTCTTACAAATAGCTAGCTCCTGACTCCCAACCCCCAGAGAAAAGCCTTTCTCATTAGCATTCCAGATATTTCTGGCATGGATTTTGAATTGACTTTTAACATCAGAAAGCAGGTTAAAAAAGCGATTAATGGCTGAAAAATTGATAGTAGAGGCTCATTCTCGGGGCAGAGGTCAGGCTACTATCTTGCTTAATTTCAGATATCGCTTCAGAAATCGGCCGGTGAGGTGCTTGCCAATCCTTTCTTCCATCCGCGGGGGAGTTGCGCTACTCTAGTATTGTTTGCACCAGATATATCAAGTGCCAGTGTCTTGAAGGCATGCCTGCCTTATCTATTCTCTTTACCTATTCAACTATTTCCTCCTCCTTCTCCTTAGAAAGCTTTTGTTGGGAGCGGTGAGAATCTCTCTATCCTTCCGTTCGATGATAATATCGATAATATAAAGTGGTTCGAGAAACTCTATGTTCTCGCACAACTTTTGACTGGTTTGGCTATCTGGTACTTGCAATCTTATTCAGGGCTGCTGAAATCATCTGCTCTCTCTCCTCTATCCTCTGGTGACTAGATTTGCTGGCTCTCACCAATCTGCTAGTTGTGAGATGGTACAGTTTCCTCTTCTGCAAGGTTTATACAGGGTGTTCAATATCATTGGGGTGTTCAATTACCTGGTCGAGAACGTTAGTCGATACTGGGTCAATGGGTATAGTGCTCGACATGGGGTAGATATACACGGGAGGAGTGGAGAGGGAACAGAGATGGCTTTGGTCAGGATGGCTTGAGACAGAGTGACAGGAGGTGATGCGGAAAATAAAAAATAAGTATAGAGTATATCAAAAACTAGCAGCCCCTCTACCCAACGGCAGAGTGTACTTTGCTCCCCTAAGCTTTCTTGATATATAGTCTTTATATATTGTGACACCATGCCTATTTCAAATGAAAAATTGGCTGAAGTATGTCTTGAGATTCTGATATTATAGTAAGTAATTTAAGTAACAAGGATTTTATATTAATAATTTAATAGAACTACACACTTATCTTTACTCTAGTATTATCAAGCTTTTGGCAAGTATCAAACTTTGTTTTCTAACTACATAATATCTTGGCTAATAATAGTAAAGTATAATACAATGCATAATAACTATTATTTCAGACATCTATAATTCTTATATTATTTTAAATCCTTTTAAGACCATAATATGCAAATACCAAGGCACTCTGCAATCAAAGTTCCTTTACCTGATACTTCTATATTAGGGACAAAGCTTATAGTGCATATTTTAAAACTCGGCCTATAAATATCTTACTACCTTCTAGTTATCTACTGATAAATCTATATTATTGACCTCTATTCACTATCTCTCTCTAATACTATTTCCAACTATAAGTAAAATTTTATCCATAATTGTGTCTATCCTTCTACTACTGATACTCTTTCTAAGATCTCTAAATAGAATTTATATACCTTTCCTCTCAACAGTTTTCAGATTCCTGCTTTTTCCTAACTTTCATTTCAAGTACTGAATCTACTAGCAAATACTCTTGTTAAATATTGTCAGTAAGCCTCCCTTGTGTTAGGCAGAGAGCTCTCCGGTACATTACTAGGGACAAGTTACTCTATCTTGTGCAAAAATGTCCTTGGGAAAATTACAACTCACCCCCCTCCGGCCCCGATGTTGGACCGCTAGGTCAACACTGGTCGCCGCGGGAGTTGTGTCCCCTCACCAAAACCTACAATCAAGATGACCCATCTTATAACACCAAATAGGTCGCGGCCATCCGTCCAACCAGTTCCTGTGCGCAGGATATTGTTAGGCACAGAGCTCCCCAGTACATTATTAGGGACAAGTTACCCTACCTTGCACAAGAATCTCCTTTGGAAAAATACCACTCACCCCCCTCCGGCCCAGACGTCGGACCGCTAGGTCAACACTGGTCGCCATGGGAGTTGTGTCCCCTCACCAAAACCTACAGTCAAGATGACCCATCATGTAACACCGTTACACTCGAGTTGGATACTCATGTGACTTCTTTCATAAGGTCACGTGTTCAAATCCCTACCCCGTAATAGTTATTTTGGCTTAAGTTGAGAGCGGTCTTTGACTACAAGGTGGTCTTCAATAGAGTCATGCGACCGTAGAGTTTTCACTGAAACATGAAGTTAGAATTTCTAGCTAGGAATAGAATCTTCTTCGGTGAAAAACTATCGGTTCAATAAGAGCTATGTGGAAGCTCAAAGAACGAGATAGTAACTTTGCGTGAAAGTGAGACACTTCAGTCTGGAACGTCGTCCAGTACTAGAAAATTAGTATATACCCAGAAAGGGGGTTGGGGAACCCC
>NESQ01000503.1:0-53752 GCA_003070745.1 Tuber borchii | reverse complement strand
GCAACGTCGCGATTAGATGGAATTGTTGCAGATATATATGATGAGGATGTAGACTTTAACTTTGTTAAGATACATCTGTTGAGTCACTTCGGACCATATACGGCGCTTTGGGAACATTCAAATTATTCTACCGAGTCGGGTGAAACAAGTCACAAAACAATGATCAAGGAGGGCTATCAGCGGTCAAATAAAACGATGCAAGCAACAATACTACGATCAATATTCTAGACTGACAGCTTCAAAATTCATGAAATGAATATCCAAGCGGATCTATCGCGTCCGATTCGAGACGAAGTACGCGACAAACAGCACAAACGGCAAGTCGTTCAGTAACTAAACAACCAATGGGTTTCACACCAACCGTGGAAACCATTTCCAGCTCTACGAGAGTTTGAGAAATATTCCGGACCTTTTAATGGATTATTATCGACGGAAGTCGTCTGTGAGCCAACATTTTGATGTGGATTCGGTTAAACAGTTTCCAGTGAGAATGTCGGCTTTTACGTGTCCCGGTAGAGAACTTTCAGGACGAGAGAGAGGTACTTGGCACCTTCTTCGGTGTACCGAAACCCAGCGTTGGAGGTCAACAGGGCAGAGCAGGAATGATTGGGTATGGGTGGATTCGGGTAATAGAAGTTAATGGAGCACTAAAAGGCTGTTATCCGGCCCGCTTGGTTTCGATAATGAAAGTTCGAGACCCAAGAACGGGTTTAGTAGATAGACTGGTATTAGTAGATAGACTATATGTTGAGAACTCGGGGAAGCTCAGCGATAAACGGGACTTGTTACCGTTACTTTGGGGACGGCGAAAGGCCCAAACGGAACAACCGAGATAGTCGTTAGTATCAAACGGATCATGGGCATGGCGCATTTAGTACCCGAGACTAGTGGTTAAGGATAACAACCGCTGGTATGTAAATAGTAGATTGATTTAGAAACATTTAATAGAATTTATTGAAAACTTTACAGTAGAAAGAAAGAAACAAAGAATGGTATGAAGGGGACGCGTAGTGGTGCATTTTGAGACACCTAAGGATATCGATGGTGAACTAACCGAGGCGACAAATAGGAGTGGTACAGAAAGGCAAGCGAATCATGAATGTCAGGAAGAAGGACGAGAGAAGGCACAAAAGATACGGGCTTCAGTGAAAATAAACAGATTTGGCACGCATACTTTGGAAACAGAAGGTGTGTGGGGCCGGTACATGGGTAGAGAGTAGATGTTATGACCTGAAGAACGTCCCCCAGGGACGAAATCCATAATGGAGAAATCAAGGAGAAGGGAGAGCGCTAAGGGCGTGATGGGGCGCTGAGACAGGCAAGGTTGTTCCGGACGCGCACAGGTACAAAGCGGACGCACAACAGCAAAATGGCTGGATAGAAATGCAAAAAAAAACAGGGTCAGTTAAGCGAGACCTCCTCTCTAGTGGAGCAAGCTAGGGCCACCTGCAAAAGAGGACGATAAATGGCGCCGAAGGCATGTATGGAGCTTTCAGAAGGCCTGTTGGGTCTTTAGGAAAGGCGGTAAATGTATGAGGGACAGGAGGGACCGGGGAGTGGTATTACTAGCAGATACAGGAGATATGTAGGTAATACATGAGGGAGAATTTTTTTTGCTGATGTTGCTTCTAGACGGTTCTTCGCACCACGCTCGTCCCCTGCCGCCCACGCCCTCTCAAGACGTATCGCTCGCTCCCTCCCCGACATTTCGCCAACACCCTCACCGACTCAAACTGCCTCCTCCCGAAAGGTTTTTTCGCCAAGGTCAATGACCGAGGCGCAGTCTCACTCACTTGTACCGACCCACAGACACCCGCTTCTTCCTACTCCCCCTACTTCGATGTGCTTACAAGACGCCTCAACCAAGCCTTCCCAACAGGCGACAACCCCTGGCTCCCCTTCTGCCTCGCCCCGACCGCTATACAGCTGGTCATACACAGCATCCCCACCGATGAGATGCCCGAAGACGACGAGCAGCTTTACCCCCATCTCAAAGCATCTATTGGTTTCGCGAAAGCGGTCCAGATCCAGTCGGCCAGGTACCTTAACCCTGACCGAGCTACTCGAACCGCCAAAGAAGCGCTTTCGGTGGTTATCTCCGTTGACCCCGACGACGTTCCAACCCTCACCCCTTCCATCTTCCTCTACTCAGAACGCCGCAAGGTGGAAAAGCAATCTCAGCCAACCGCTACACACAATGCTCCAACTGCTGCCGCTTCGGCCACGCCGCCGCCCGTGCAAGCAAAAACACCCATCCTGCCCCATTTGTGCGCTTCACCATACCAAGGCCGCCCACAGATGCCAAAACCCCACCTGCCCCAAAGGGGGCAACGAAAGACCCGTGGCCGAATGCTGCCCCACCTCACCGCCCCACTGCGCCAACTGCGGCAACGACCACACCGCTTACTCCAAGGAATGCAAGTCCCGCCCTATCCCCCCGCCCGCCCTGTGCCCCCCCGGAGTCTGTCGGCTCCTCCGCATCCTCGGACAGTCAAGAGTCCATGGATGTGGAAGAAGATGGCGTGCCAGCACCCACTACTCCCCAGGCCCACCCAACCTCCGATCCTGGCCCTGCCACCCCCCGCCCCGTAACTGCCGTTCATGCGCCGCCCACAGGCGCGATGGGCCCTGCTCCCTCAGGACCCCCCGCCCCCCGTAACTCCAGTAAACCGTCGGGGTCGTCCCCGCCATGACTAACACCCAAACCTCCAACAGCAGAAGGGGCTGGCCCCCGCCTAATATCACACTCATTCAACACAACAGCCTGGGAAGCTGGGATGTGTTTCTTTCTTTATTTTCGTCATTTACAATGCGCCATCCTCCGCAACTGGTCTTCTTGCAAGACCCTCCGTCCTCCAAAGGCTTTTTACCTACTTTCAATGGGTACAAGTCATTCGCCCCCCCTCGCCCCTCCCCAAGGTGGCCTGCTATGTTTCCACAGAATTTTTGAAATTCAACTCCGTACTCCAGTGTTCACGCCGGATGTGAGCGACTGCATGCATATTGATATTTATACCCCCTCAGGTTGCTTCGGCACAAAATTTCCTTGCTTTCGCCTAGCGAATGTTTATTCACGCTCCAGATACCCACAACCCCACACGGTCAAACCAGACCAAATTTTTGTTCCCCTTGATATTCCCTACCTGTGGGGGATTTCAACATCCACAGCCCCCGCACCGACCCCCTCCGCCTCCCCTCTTCTCAGGAGCTTCCATCGCCGACCCCTACTTTGACAGAGCCGATGACCTCAGCTTTACCTGCATCAACACACCAGGGGAATACACCCGGTACCCCCTTTCTGGCCCCACAGACCTAGCGTCATAGACCTGGCCTTTGCCAACCCCGCCATGACCCTTTCGTACACAATTGGAATACCTCATCCATACCCTCCACAGGATCGGACCACGTCCCCATCTCCATCTCCCTTTCAGCCCCTCTCCGGCATCCCCTCCCCCCCAAGCCAAGTGGGACCTCTTGGATTGGACTGTCCTAGAACCTACCCTCAAGCCTTCGCGTCCCCCCGCCCCCCCCACACCCCTCCCCCAGCAGTTTGACTCCTGGTTCTCAGCTTCCCTGTCCTGCCTGACCTCAACCTTAGAATGGCAGCCCCCACATCACGACCTTCCGCCAAATCTAAACCATGGTGGACCCCCCTCCTCACCGCCCTCCGAAAGGAATACAACAAAGCTACAAGAAAAGCAAAGAAACTCCAAACACACAAGACAAGGGAAACGGCAAGACTCTCCAGGAATGGCTACTTCAAAGCCATCAAAGCGCCAAATCAGCATACTGGGCCGATTTCCTCGCTAAAACCACCCCCAACAACATCTGGACCGCCAAGAAGCTGGTTACCCCCAGGCAGGCAGTACGTTTCCCCTCCCTCCCAGACGCCAACGACCCCACCTCCATCAACAACGCCCTCCTCGCCCACTTCTTCCCCCTCGGCCAGAACCCCCGCCCAGGGGGAGGCTCTCGCCCATGCCCGACGCACCCCCCTCACGAGATGAAATCTCCTCGGCTCGCCAAGTCCTCTCCCTCCTCCGCCCCAGGACCGGACGATATACCCTACTCCGTTGGAAACACATCCACAAGCACTACCCTGACATCCTCTAGATCTCCTAAACCCCCTTCTGACGTATGGTTACCACCCTCCCTCGCTGAAAATCGCCAATGGCGTCGTCTTGGACAAACCAGGCAAAGCCTCCTACGACTCCCAGCATCCTTCCGCATCATAGTTCTACTAAAAACCGTTTCCAAGATCCTGGAAAGGATCATGGCGGCCCGGCTCTTTTCGTTGGCCAGTCATCTGGCCTGCTTCACCCCAACCAATGTGGATCCGTGCCAGGCTTAGGCACTTTCGACGCCTGCACCACCCTGGTCCACGAAGTCAAAACCCTTCAACGCACCCACCGCAAGGTATCCTCCCTCTTCCTGACATCAAAGCCGGCTTCGATAACGTCGACGCCCTCACCCTCCGCAAGCGTCTCTTGGACAAAAACACCCCCAAATACATGGTCGACTGGGTCTCCTCCTTCCTGTCAGAACGGAAGTGCACACTAGTTTACCAAGGCTCCCCCAGACCCCCTCCCCAGTCACGGTCGGAACCCCTCAAGGCTCCCCAATTTCTCCTCTATTGTTCCTCATATACGTGGCACCCCTCCATGCCGATATCAAGGGAGGCCTTATGCTTTCCTACGTCGACGACTTTTCGCTCACAGTCTCCTCCCCCTCCTACCGGTCCAATGTGCGCCGGCTACAAACTTTTCTCATCCCTATCCCGACGCGCCGCAGCTTGGGTGTGTCCTTTTCCATCCCAAAAACAGAACTCATCCATTGGCGTACCCCAAGCCAAAGAGGCTCCCTCAAATCCAACCACCCCGTCACCCTCAATGACCAGATCTTCCGCCCCTCCGAGGAGGTGAGGTGGCTCGGTTACTGGTTCTCCCCGCCCTCACCACCACCAATCACTTTGAGAGACGCCTGGCTTGGCCAACGCTGTTTTTCCTTCCTAAAAGAGTCGCCTCCCGGGAGCGGGAGTCCGCCCTTTCCTCTCACACCGACTCGCCATGGGACTCATCCTCCCAATCCTCACATACGGCGCAGACCTCTTCGTCCCAAACGCCCGCTCCACCACCCGCATGAGCTCCTTCTGGCACAGGGTCCAAAGATGGACCACCAACTGCTTTTTCGCCACCCCCATCCCGATACTGTCCAGGGAGGCATGCCTCCCCCCATAGGTCCTTACTGCAGGCATAAGAGACGCACCGCGGCTCTCAGGCTCTGCTGCTCACCCCCTACGCTCAACCCCGCGGCAGCCCGCCTCCCGCCCACCTTTCCCTCCCTATCTAGTTTCAGGGCCCCCGACACCTGCCGGCCAATGACTGTCGGCCTCTCATCCGTTTACCTCCCCCTCAGCTGGAAAACCCCGGTCCCCTCCCCCCCCATGAGGAGACATCTCCCCATCGACGAACTCGCACATTTAGCCTTCCCCCTCGGTCACGGCTTCCCTCGTTTCCCCCAGATCGGGGGAGCCACCCTCCCCCAGACAGAAGACATCCCACCCCCGACCCTCATGGCACGGACCTACGCCACCTCAAAGAGAGGTCTCAGAAACTCTTACTCCAAGACTGGGAAGAATCCTCCGGCCCCCCCTACTACGCGTATTCCGCCTCTACGACCCCCATCCGTTCATGGGGCTCGACAAAATTCACCGCCAGCCGCATACACCAAATGCGCGCTGGCAAAAGCTACCTGCTGGCCCACCCTACCTGGCGCGACGACCCAGACCGCCCGCCCACCTGCCCCCGGTGTCAAGAAGCCCCAGAAACCTTCGAACACGCCATCCTACGCTGCCCGGCCAGAGCTGAAGCCAGACACTGCCACCTAAGTGCGGTCGAAAGCCTCTCGCCCGAGAGCCCAATTTGGAACCACCCTCCCTCCCTCTCAGCCCTCCGGAGCTTCATCCTAGACACCCGCAGGGTTCCCCCCGGTGACCCCCCCTCGAAGAATAACCGCTCCCACCACCCCCCGCACAGCATAATCCCCCCATCGCCCCCCACCCTACGACCCGCATGTTGCGTTTGTAAAATTTCCTTTGTAAAGTTTACGAAGTGCGAAGTATGTTGGATTTCCTATATTTTTATGTTTTTGACAGACGAGGCCGATGGTTTATGGCTTCAATACTTAGTACTATCAAGGCGTGGGAAATGGTTTCTTTTGTTATATGTTTGTGCTTTATAGGTTTTGTTTTTTCCATAGCTACCGCTACATGAAGCTTTTTGTACCTTAAAACAATGAACGCATGATATAAAAAAAAATAAAAAATAAAAAAAAGCCTCTTTGGTTGAGCACGAACCATCTCTTCTACATACCCGGCGATTGAAATGTCAACACCATGAGAAATCATCGTCAGTTCCATCCACCACCCGGACTCTCAGTGAGCTGCACCCCCGCCTATAATGGACTCGGACTTGGGCACCCATTTCCTAGGGCCTGTCCCATCCTCCTCTTTGCTTTTGTTTTGCTTTCTCGCTTAGCATTTGCACGGTTGGCATCACCCTCACGTCCATGTTATAGACAGCTGGGATCACGGTTCGCAGTAAGAGAAAATCTTTCATCAGGCTACGGTCGATTTCGCTACTCTGATGGATTACGTTTTGCTCGAGGCTGCCTGGTCAGACACACACACGTTTCCGATAGTTCCTACGATACTTGGGTCTACCCCTCCTCTCCTCCGCTCGGTTTTGTCCCGTGGCTTGGTTACAGCCAAACCTTCTCTCATTAGCTGGCATTCTTACTGCCAACGGTACCATCCATCCCCGGCGTGGGCTCGGTCGCACCCCTCGGTTACGCTCAGTCATGGTGTTGCAGTGCCTCCTTACTAGACGATCATCAGCAAAATGTTTTCTCTGGTACTGAAGTAACCTGGTTACCCCTGGTCCCCTTGAACCTCTTGGTCCACCACACAGCACTGAGGTCCAGCCATTTTACTTGGACCCTGGGTCTGCGGTCCTGGTCCATGCTTCCCCTGTCCCAGCGATCTCTGGTCCACACTTCCCTCGTCCCGGTGATCTCTGGTCCACCCTTCCCTTGTCCTGGCTATCCCATGTCCTTGCTTTGACTCTTCTATACTCTCTCGCACCTCCCTCACATACCCCTTCTACTCCCAGGCCTCTGCCTGCTTCAGCCCAGACCCATCCAGGTCTATCGCCCTTGTCCCCCAGTTTACGCGTTTTTGATTTCAATCCCTACTATTACTTGCTCCCCCCTCCCATGTAACCTGATCCTTTCGCTTCCCCTCCACGTGTTCCTCAGACCCTCTTTGCGCATTCCGTGTTGCCCCTAGCTCTTGCTCACGATCTTCTATCCATCCTGTTTACCTACGGTCTGCCTCTTGATTCGTCTCGGCAATATCCTGATTGTCTTGGTTCTGCCTCTGCCCTCTACTGGTTCTTCCGTAGTTGTCTAACTGCGGACCAGCTCTTCCCTAGTCCGTGTTCCGTCCACCCCAATTTTCACCAGTTTCACACAGCCTTGGCTCTGAGGCCCTCTGGGTTCCGCGATCATCATTCTGCCGCACCATATACGCGTCGTACTTAACCCAGTGATTGCATCAGCACACCCTGCTGTTCTCTAAATATATAACCTATATAAACTCTAGATATATAACCTATATAAACAAATACTCATTACCAACGAAAATCCCCCCTGCTGGATCTAACCAATACAAAAAGTGTAGTCTATGTCACTGTCCTCACCATCAACGCCAATTATAACAAGCATATTAAATACAGTGAAAAACAGGAAAAGCCATCGATCCACAAAATACTGGCGCAGCTGAATTGAAGCTGAACACTTGGGGGTTGCAACTCCTAAAGTGTCCGGCTTCAATTCGGCCGCGCTCGCAGTTCCCCTTTGGACCACCATTCTGCTCCCAACCCCTATCCACCACCGGACTATCTTTCACCTTAGACTACCATTGCGTCCGGACTACCATTCCCCTCTGCACTACCGGACAGGGTCTGCAGACCATGCTTAGGTATTGTCGTCGCTCTCAATGTGGTCACGCACGTCACCCCATATCTCATCCTCATACCCAGCAGTCTCGATTCGTTCTGTCTCGTGCTATGTCCGGATCTTTTGCACGTGCCTGTCTATCTTTCGCATTGTCGCGTTCTTCTGTGCCTCGGCCATCTAACCCCAGATTGAGTTAGCATAATTGACCAGAGGGGCGTATTTCCAGGAGAGTCCTGGGAAGTGGCTGTCCGCGAAACTACCTTTTGATATGTTTGATAGTACCTCTTGTAGTAGTCTGTTAACCTATTAGCTGCCTTGTTGTCTCTAAGAAATCACTTACTGACCACTAAACACTGCCTGTGAGAAATCCCCCACCGCTAAGGACTTGTGCCCTGTATCTTCATAGTCCATTAGGGCGCAGCAAAGAGCAGTGCACACGAGAAGAACTATGGGCTAATGCAGAGGACTGAAGTACTTCTGCGTATATGGCTTGCAGCCCAGACTGTGCTCGTTGGCAAAAAGTAGGCACGCACCAGTTTTACTATCTCCTCTAATGTAAACCAGCTAGTCCGAGGACCAGCTCCGAGATCCACCATTTGGCTAAGAAACGAATCATCCTTGAGAAGGTTATACACCAACCTCCGGCACGCAACTGGGTCTGCGATCGGCAACTTATACCACTCGACCACCATTTTCCGTGCTTCAGAAACTAGATAGCCACGACAAGCTGATACACGACGTTTCAGCTTATGCAACTTTTAGCCGCTGAATTGTGATTCTCATTCTTGGTTAAGTTAGGGGACTTACCATCTGTAATGGGATTGCATCAGGAAGAAGTGATGGTGCCTGTTCCACGGGCCACTGATCCCCTGGGCGGTAGTATTTTTCTTTTTCCCGCTTTCTCTGATCCAATGCCAGTGCCCAAGCCCTCTCGATCATATTCTCCATTACAGCCGCAGAAGGCTATGGTCGGCCTGTATTGACTTCTGCTTATAAATAAAGTTTTGCAGCATCGTAAACAAGAATATTCTCTGGGGGGATAAACTCTCCTTTCCAGAACTTGCGTGGTAGCTTGCCCTCCGATGTGGCACTCGCGGAGTCCGATGGAGTCTGCCGTTCAGATGGAGTCTGCGGTTCAGATGGTGAGGATGTATATCCGAGAGAGCGGGGTTATTGCCAAGCCAGCTCTATCCGCAGCCTCTTGTGAAGGTCGTTCTGCATTCCAAATTACTGCCCCAAGCCTGTAGACCGCTGGTTCTCAGTTAGTGAATGTCTTCTACTAAGGGGTCTCTCGTGGCTGTTTCCAGGCACCTCGGGGTTTGTGTGAGTCCACTTGCGAGAGCATGTTTCCACCACATCGGACTCAGAGGAGAGGTCTATATCCACTACCACGCTTGAAGGTTCAGGTAGACCGGGTATAACCTGTGCGTCTTGCTGCTCTATTTCGGTAGCTTAAATTTCAGTAGATAGAAGCCTCCCAAACTATATTGGGTACTTTACCGGTAGAGAATTCAGTATTGTATTCCTCTTCGTCGTCTTTATCATTACATTCGCCATCTGAACGACGAGAGAGGTGCTCAGGTTCAGAACGATGAGGGATATGCTCGGGTTCAGAACGACGAGGGGGATGCTCGGGTTCAGAACGACGAGGGAGATGCTTAGGTTCGGAATGACGAGGGGGATGCTCGGGTGAATAGGCACGCCTGGTCCGTTCCTGTCGCTTGCCAACATGCTGAGAACCAGAAGAGCGAGAGGCTCAAGTTTGGGTTTGATTAGTCTGAGTATCCTCCCCTGCACGCGGCATGCCTTTGGTGGTCCGGATAGGCGTATGATGTAAAGATTGAAGTTCAAAGTGCGAGGTATGGGCTGGAAGATATAGGCAGGTTGTGGGGTCCGTGGGTAACAGAACTCGACAAGGTATTCGGGTGCCTTTGCCTTCACAAACAAATACGCGACATATAGATAATATTATGGTAGGCCCTTTCCGATGGAAGTCTCAAGATCAATTTCGCTCAAGAGCACTCTTATGGTGGAAAAGTACGCTGGCTTCGCTAGAGCTGAAGCTAGAGCTGAAAGAACCATTTAGGCATGGTCCCCAACTCGGACGGGGCTAAGGATATTTCAAGTCCTGAGGAAAGTACAAAAACGCGGTCTGTGACACGGGTCTGCATCGCCTAGCACCTCAAGCAGCATGAAATCACTTCTCGGTCTAGGGTGTCCTGTGCTTGCCTAATTCTCAGTTAACTTCAAGCTAAGTCCGCGGATGTAGAATCAAAATTTTGTTATAGCTACAGAGACAGCAGTCGAAAAGAAGAGAAAGATAGAACTCTTGCGGAGCTAATAGGACCGCCATTAACATCTAATCGAATGCAAACCCTTGACCCTGAGCCCGATAAAATGCAAACCCAAAGACAAATGGAAAAAAAAACACTCTACCGCTACACACTGACCTCGTAAACTCTATATCTAATGCTCTATGAGACGTGGACCCAAGACAGAAGAAAAAAACCACCGTCAATGCTGCAGACCGAAAATAAATGCTAACCCAGTAGAAAACTAGAAAAACGACAAAATGAAATAAACCAATACACTCCCGCGGATGGAAGCCAGGCAACAAGAGCCTTCAAACACGGACCCCAAAACAAGAGCAAACTACCATCTATAGCATGTTGTACATAGGAAAGAAATGCTCACAACCCAAGTAGAAAAGAGAAAAACAGACAAAAGAAACAACCGAATACCGGAGATAAGAGCTTTGGCTGGGAAATCCAGAATTCATATTAGTAGCGGTAAGTCGGGGAGGGTTGCAAGGACCAGCCCCGGGGGGACTGGGAGTGCCATCATCACTGCCCTGAATTCCAAACCGGATTCTAAACGGATCGGAAGCACCATCACTACCACCCTGATTGCCAGAAGGACCGGGAGCGCCATTATCACTTCCCTGGGCTCCAGAAGGATCAGGAGTTCCATCATCACCACCCTGAGTGCCAGAAGACCAGGAACAGCAGCACTGGCTTGTGTAGCAGACTGTGCCTCAAGCTCACGGATTCTAGTTGCCCTAGCGTCCATTAACTCCATATAGGAGAATTTCTGCCCAATCAATCCATGCATGATCCGTGCCTCAAACTTTCCACGGCTCTGGTGAAGTTCTTCGGCCCTATCATCTACCCCTCCCTCACAATGTAGGATCCATGCCTTTGGGGTCCGCCTTTGCCCGATACGGTGAATCCGTGCAACTGCTTGACATTGCTCATTCAGGTTCCAGAACCTTTGCAAGATTATGACATGGTTGCTGCAACTAGGTTCAGCCCAGTGCCACCGAGGGCTGGAGTGAGGATCAGCGCCACCGGTCTATCGACTGAAGCAAAACTTGTAGTAGCCTATCCCGGTCTCTCGACACAATCCCAGAGTGATACAAGATGGAGTGAATACCGGTATGAAAGGTCCGGAGGAACCAATTGAAATAAGATGATTGACCTGGCAGTGGGGCAAAAATCACCACCTTATGCGGTACCCCTCCTTCAGGTCTGCCCAACAACTGCATAACGAAAATATCCGAAAGCTATCTGAACACAGGCCTGCCGCCGAAGTTATTGCGATCCCAATTTTGGAGATAGGGGACTCCTCCATCTGCAAGTTCCGAGTCATCTGAACTGATATCGTTGTCCAGAAGGTCCATGGTGAGATACGCAAGACGCACTCATGCAGAATGGTCTGGATAGCATTCCACTTGTCGCACTTGGATCCTCAATCCAATCATCCATTCCGGATACCTCATCATCAGTGTATTGCAGGCATACATCATGCAGAACAAGCTCAGGAATGCGGACTATGGGCTCCCCGTTTGAGTCTTTAGTCTCCCCCCAGCGCCGGATGGTCTAGGCCATGCAATATCCTTGATCCGCTCATATGCCTCCTCTAACGTAATATCTTCGCGCTTCGCCTCTGCTACTACTGAGTTAAGTGGACGAGGACCGTGGTTTTCCATCTCATCCTCATCTGTACCTGAGCGAACAGCCACTCGGTCTGCACAACCCAATCACCCACTGTATGGTGCATTGGGTACCTGTGAGCTGGATCCTGCAGGGAACATCAATTTTCATTAGGAGTCGAAGGTCTGTGTTGCTCAGGATTTCCCCATATGGGATTCATCGAAGATCCCAACCCCCCACTGGCAGCCCTCCAGGCGTTCAGGATTGCGATAGCCGGCTCGGTAGGCACTATAGGATATCAGATGGATGGCTCTGCCGCGCCTGGAGTCGTCAGGACTGAGTTGAGTTCGTTGTGACTAAGCTGGCGTTGAGAATAGAGGTTGATTAGGTCGAGCCCAGTCCTTGGAATCAAACTCTAGACTGCTCGCTCCCTGGCAGGGATAAGGTTGCGGGACGATGATGATGGAGGGTCGTCTGTATATCTCACTCTCGTGCTAAAGATTCGCGGAACTTGTTCCAATTGCGCCACCGATTTCCCATCTAAGCATGCAAGGTCTGCCTGCTCCAGCCTGATTAACGATATACTTGAGGTAGAGTAGCGTGCGAGCGCGCAATGAGTCTTCCCCAATCCCATATCATCCGCGATCAGTACCACAGGGGGACGGTCCCGAGGATACGCTCCACAATAAACCAGACACCCCAGACCTGATGGGGAAGGAACCGTCCATGGGGGATTCCCGGATTCTGAGCATGCGGGGCCCAATATCACCTTCGACTGGGGTGAGGAGTTCTGCTCCCAACATTCTCACGGCATCTTCAAAGCATTGTGCTCAAAATCATTATTGAGCTGGTCACCACAGAGTCCGAGAAGCGCTCCATCGCTAGTGGAAGTAGGATCTGCTGCCGCAGTTGCCGTTGCATCATCGTCAGCATCCAAGGCGTTGTTTTCCTAATATGTCGGGAGATCGACCTATCGTTCCATTGCGGACTATCGTGTCAAGTAGGGAAGATGGTATTTCCGGAGGCACCCTATCTGCAAATTGTGGAAAAGTAAATTAGCTGGTAAATTCTCAAAGTTTGACATACATTGGACCATCACATACTTGAGCGACGATACAACTCACTATCATCATCATCATTACCATCATCGCCATCATCACCATCACCATCGCCATCATTACCATCATCATCATCATCATCACCATCATCATCACCATCATCATCATCCTTGGTTCGGGCCCCCATCACCGCGTTGTCCCCAGTCTCCGTTGCCCTCTCCTTACCTTTACTCCTGTTCAGCCTGGACGAACCCGAAGACTGAGAAGGCCCTTCCCCATTATCTTCTGGCTCCGAGTTCCCAGGGGATTGTCCCTTCCCAGCTCCGGCTCATCCTCGTCCTCACCGGTAGCATCCGGCATAATCTCTTCCTCGACCCCGTGATCCTCATCATTCTCTGCAGCTATGCTACCACTAAAAGACCGGCGTAGGATTCCACGTTAGGCGGTTGCCTTGGGCCATCATCAATGCCGCATTCCATGATCCTTGGTCCGAGATACCCAATTCCACTCTTCCACCCTGCTCTACGCCGGGAAAGAGATCCAAGTACTCATCATTCCGTATGTAATAGTCGTCTTGAGCAGCATGGGCTTTGTTCTAAGTTGTGGGGCTTTTCGCGGGCCCAAAGTACAAGGTCGGGAAACTCGTGGACGTTAGCGTAGGTTGTAGAGTGGATTCGGTTACTGTCAGGACCGCGGAAGGAAACGCTGAAAGAGCTGAACCGCAACTCTGGCAGCTCCACCTGTCTCTGCCGCTTTGCAGGTGGTCTAGATGGGCTCCTAGGAACCTCACCATCATCATCAAACCTTGCCCGCTTCCTGGTAGCCAATGCACTCCTGTTGGCCAAGGGGCTGCTGGTATTTAAGGGGCTGCTGGTACCCAAGGAGCTGGTACCCGGGAGGTTTCTGGGGGTGCCCTGGGTCCTGGTAGTCTCGGGGCTTCTGGAGGTGATGCGGGGCCTGGTAGTCTCGGGGCTTCTGGGGGTGCTGCGGGGCCTGGTAGTCGCGGGCCTTCCGGGGGTGCTGCGGGTGCTGGTAGTCCGGGGACAGTGGTTCTCACTGGGGTCCTGAGGTCGCGGCCACTGTACGGCGTTTGGCGGTTTGGCAATAGTTTGGGCGGCAGCGGCTCGGGCGGCTTCAGCCCTCTCTGCTTCAGCCCTCTCTCTTTCTTTTTTCATATCATCGCGGACCTTCTTCGCCTGCTGAATCATGAATTGTGTAGCGCACGCCCGACGATCCGCCGGACTCGCAAAGTTTGCCAGAGCCCATTGATTTGGAAAGTCGGTATACATTCGAAGGAGCCCAGACTCCCAATCCGCAGTCTTCGCCTCAGCTGCAAGAGCCGCTGGTCCGACGATGAGGTCCGGATGCTGCTGACGAAGCCAGGTCCTTTTGAAGTCCGAAACAAATGTTTGATATTCCTTGTTGCCTGTACTGGGATAACCAAGTTTCACACAAATAACAGCTGCCGCGGGGGTGCATTCTCAGAATGTCTGTGTTCTGCCCCACAATATTAAGTTAGTAACTGCGGTGGTAGCAAATAGTAAGAGTTTTGCTTACCTAATTATATATCTAATTTGGCTGGAGAGTCTTGGTGCGCAGGGTTACTAGGTCAGCTAAGTCAATTGTTCTATGTTGAGAATGTTAAATGGTCTGAAGATGGTAAGGATCGAAGCTTGGAGTCTGGAAACATTGGATTTGCGTACCTATTTGGGACTGCGTAGTACCTATGTGTATATATATCTGATACCGGTTCTGATATTTGCGGTCTAGGGTAAGGTCGGAGGAAAGAATTCGATTTAGAAAGACCGTAACTCAAAGCAGGGCTGCGATAGGGTATAGGACTGAAATGAAAGGTTCAGGTATTGGCGTGTTGAGTAGACTGTGTTCTAATATAAACTGTTGTGTACTGGAAACTTAGTGGTGTATGATCTTCTAGCTAGGAGGCGAAAGCCGTTCTCTATATATCCCTTCCAGGAACTCTTTCAAGATTCAGAGTTCACGATACTGAGCTTTCAAGTCTCACCCATCCCCAGGGAACAGTGCTTTCGCGTACTTGAACAAACATCTGTTTCAAGATAAGCTGTTGTTTTCAAGATGAATATCTGGAACAGTACGCTCAGTACACTTGAACAAACGTTCGTTTTCAAGTACACTCTATTACCGACGGGGTGGGTTGTCGCAGGGTCTGTACGGCAGGGTCCGTACGGCAAGATCCGTGTGGGGTGCACTACCGAGCACCTGAGGTAGGTCCGCCTTGGCACATCCCTCCAGCACACCGCGTGCGTGCTGTACTAGTACTAGTACAAAGAACCAGGAGAGATGTTCTGTTACAAGTCAGCTATAATTAACCAGCACAACAGCCCCTGCCCTATACAACAAATATATCACTTGTACAAACACTGTACTCTTTGTGCTCCTATCACATCGATCGCATCACGGCGGTAGCAATATTCCAACGCGATGACGTCGAATCCCACCTGCCCGGACTGCGGAAGGCCCTTCAAGACACGTAAGGGCCTATCAATCCACCGTAACCAGTGCGCGAAAAGGCAGACACAGACAAAGAAGAAACAGAGGCCGTACCCAAGCGGTCTGCTGAGCGAAAGAGAGGGTGCTAGCAATTGGCATCCCGAGACGACAATTCTTGGGTGGACCGTAAGTTTTATTCTAGATCAAGTACTCCCCCGGCCCAAACTAACATCATTGAGAAGTCACTGGATGGCAGCCACCCACAGATCTCGAAAGTAGAGACTTAGATAGCGCTCAGGAACCGAGAAGCCCGGAACCGGAGGACCCAGACCTAACCTGTTTGCCTGACCCCAGCAAAACGCAGTATCACCCGTGTGAAGCCGGTAGATCCTATGGCACTGCAGGTGGGATTTACCGCAGATACCTAGACGCGGACTGGAACCCATGGCACCCATTTCGAAGTGCAAAAGACTTTGAGCTTGGATGGTGGATGCTGTGGTCGGGCTTAACAAAAGGATCGATCGATGAGTATTTACAGCGCGGACTGGATGATGACAGGTGCACATCATTTCAGACTGCAGATGAACTGTGGTCTTTGTTTGAGCGCGTAGAACACGGTTTTGGGCCCCGAAGCTGGTCCGCGTTCCCATGTGGGTCCGGAACATTGTACTCTCGCAACATCCTGCACTGTATCCGACTACTTCTCAGCCATTTGCCTTTCGCAGACCATATGGTCTTCGGTCCCGAGCGCATCTTCGATAGTACCGGTCGAAGAGTATATAATGAGATTCATACCGCAGACTGGTGGTGGGAGGCCCAAGACTTGGTGCCCAGAGGTGGAATAGTGGTTCCCCTCCTTTTCGCTTCCGACAAAACCCACCTTACAAACTTCTCCGGAGACAAGGCTGCTTGGCCGGTCTATATGTCAATTGGCAACATTAGTAAAGATTTACGACGGCAGGGCTCTAAACGCGCATGGGTACTAGTTGCTCTCTTACCGATTCCTCAAAAGAACCCGAAGAACAGCGAGATTCATAGGTCTTGGCATGGAGCGATTGAGCATATTCTGAAGCCGATAGCAGAGCTGGATATAGCCGGCCCAGGGTACGAGTGGGATTGCGCTGATGGCCAGGTCCGCCGATGCTATCGATCCTAGCAGCCTGGATTGCTGACTACCAAGAACACGTCATCCTAGCAAGAATAATCAACGGGCTTTGCCCAATTTGCGAGATTCCGCGGACTGAGATGGGGCATGAGCCGAATAGTAGAGTTGGGGGGTTTAGAGACCGCGATCCAAAGTCCTATCAGCAAGCGCTAGAACGAGAAAACACCGAAGATGTAGAGTACTTAGCGTCCATTGGTCTGCGGGCGGAGGAAAATCCTTTTTGGAGGTTTCCTTTATGCAATGTGTACCGGCTCTGGCAACCTGACACTCTTCACCTCCTGCATCTAGGAATTCTTAAGACGATGATGGATTGGTTGGTGGGATATCTGCGGCAGCGGAGGATTCTAGGCCGGTTCAATGACCGTTTTAAGTCGATCCCGCCATACCCGGGCTTTCAATCGTTTAAGCGAAGCTACGAAGAGGTCAGTTCATGGCAGGGGAAAGAGATTAGGACTAGATGCATTCTTACTAGCTGTGCTGGGCCAATATTGATCGATGGGGTCCGATCTAGCCAATCAGAGATGCACAGGTCCTAGCATGTGTTAGATCCATCATCGAATTTCTCCTGGTTCTTGGGCAGCGCAGCCACTCTGATTATACACTCGGTCTGCTGGATAACAGGCTCGCAATATTCTACCAGAGCAAGTCCGTGTTTCGTCGGCAAAGGAGCACCAAAGCAAGGACGAAGAACTTCGAGAAAAGGTGGGCCGCAATGGAGGCTCAGGGTACCGAAGAGGGATGGTCGAGGGCACGGATGAAGGCGGAAAGGAAAAACTGGAGACTGCAATCTATCATTTCCAGTTTCCAAAAATGCACATGCTGAGTCATGCCTCAGATAGCATCCGCCGAATGGGATCACCGGACAACTTCTCTACTGATATATCGGAACTCCTGCATATAGAAAACGTCAAAGAAGCATACCGCGCTTCCAATCGAGTACAATATGAGGAGCAAATGCTCTGGTACAATGATAGACATACCGGGATCGCTTACATGGTCCAGACCTTAGAGCACCTTGCTTTAAGCGGAATGTATAATCATGATACCGCCAGGGTCCTCGGTATGCAGACTCGGAATGAGAGATTGCGCTCTACCAGGGCGGCGAGACTCCGGGAGAGAGGTCCAGCGATAGGCCAGCAGGCCTTTAGAACCAGCAGCAGACCTAGCCGGAACCCAGCACCAGCGATTAGCCCCAAATTCAAGTCCCGGAGCGGAAGCAGCGAGTAGATCAGGTAATTCAGAAGACTAGACTTGCTGGGAAGGCAAGAGGCATCAAGCGCTCTCGTTAAGCGAGTCTGCAGACCGGTTTTCTATTCCTGACCTACCGGTGCTCTTCCGCGATTATGTTGAAGAACTCTGGGGGCAGCGTGTGGCAGAGAAGGTCCTCGGCCGGAGAGAAACTTACACGGAATCCACAATGATTGAAATTTACAATTCAGTGGCGAACTACTTCCAGCCATTTCAACGCCCGTTGGAGATCGAGAGGAGGCTGTTGCGATGTACCAAAGAGGCAGGACAGAATGAGCCGCTGAGCCACGATATTTGGGTCCGGGAAAGTCAAGAGAAGGACAAGGATTCATTCCAAGGGAGGAAGCCATGCAAACCGCTACTATACTTTTCTTTCAGCCCATCTAAGGCGGTGATTGCGCAGACCCCACAACGAAACAAATCCCCAGTGACAGAAACTCTGGAGCTAGTTATGCTAGTAGGAATGAAGTATGCGATGGAATCAGGCACGCCGAATCGCTTCCTTGGGTTTGTGGAGGTTGTGCTCAATGAACGGGATCGGTATGCGCGGAAGTGGAGCAAATTGAGGGGCCGGTCCATCTGGTGGAAGGGGGAAAGGTCCGGGGAAAAAATAGCTGGATCGTGAATAGCCACATAGACCTAGAGACCTACTATTATGTATATTAGAATCAGCGGTGTATGTGAAAATAAAAGCGTGGCGAGGAAAGGCAGAACGAGGCGAAGCACTATGCAAAAGTAATAGGTAGAAAGATTCTGATTCTAGGGAAGAGTTCGCGTAAAATATAAGAGGTAGCAGAAAGTGAACGAGCGCGGTAACGCCGAATCACGATTTCTACCGTATTCGTGTGATCTCGAAGACTGCCCCAGCCCTTGGAGCATCCAGGGCGGACCAGAATGATGCGAGAAGCCAAGGAGCTCGGCTCGAGTGGCTCCGGGAACAAGGGTATGGTGGCTGGAGCAACCGGAGGGCTGCTGAGGCGCGTTGTAGCTGGATCCGGGGGTTGAGATCCAAGCCGGGATGAGACTGGATGCTCATGATCCAAACAAGTAACGAACGAGGTTGCCAAGGTCCATGGCAATGAGGACCCGTGGGGTTGGGTGGCCGCGCAAGTGCAGACCAAGGGAAAACTGAAGTCGGATGGGGATGGACCAAGGGGATTCATGGGCCACAAAAACGTGGACCAGGGGGATTCAGGGGCGACTATGGGGTGGACCAGGAGGATCAGGTCCACGCAAGCACAGAGCCGAGGGATAAAGGTCAGCACAAGCACGGACCGGAAGGGGAAAGGCCCGCGCAAGCGCGGACCTGGAAGGCGAAGATCCATGCAAGCACGGACCAGAAGAATTAAGGCCCGCGCAAGCACGGACCAGAAGAATAAAGGCCCGCGCAAGCGCGGACCTGAAGGGTGAAGATCCATGCAAGCACGGACCAGAAGAATAAAGGCCCGCGCAAGCGCGGACCTGAAGGGTAAAGGTCCGCACAAGCGCGGGCCGGGAGGATCAAGGTCTGGGCAAGGGAAAATCCGATTGCAACGAAAGTGTACTGGTCAACATGGGAGAGCAACAGAGGCGTACGGGTAGAAAGTAGGGGTCCGCCAGAGACGAACAAGGGAGAGCGGAAACAAAGAACGATGGGCCAGTAATCCCACGAGGCGCAGATGGAAATCGGTATCTAGCTATTGGGGATCGGAGTTGAAATACATTTTGCTGATGCTATATTTCATCCGGCATTGCCTCTCGTGCCAGGAGTTGTTCCATTGAGGATTTCTACCTCACGACTCAATCATGCTTCCCAATAGCCCAAACACGCCTTTGTCTGGTCTATTCCAGCTTTGACCTTTCCCCTATAGTTTATCCAGTATTACCTCTCACACCACGCATTGTTCCCTTGTTGATCCAAACATCCTATTCTGAATTTCCTATTTACAAACTCTTCACGACTCTGAACGTCCACAATGTACCATTCCCCGTAGTTCTTCTACTTTCCCAATTCTCGCTTATTTCTCCCCTTCCTCCTTGCCATTGCCCCATGACCTAATCCAGCTCCAATAATTTCTCCATGTATACAATAGCTAAGCGGACGCGATTCATGACCTTCGCGACGATGACCGTACATTATTTAATGATGCGTGGCCTTGCGCTGGATTATTCCTTCACTGTTCTCGCCTTCCTGCCTTCTTCATGACTCTTTGAAACTTTCCTTCGGCCCCAAGCCACTTTCCCCAGATGTCTTTTTCACAAACTGGGTTGAAGACTAACTCTAAGTGGCATATTCAAAATAATAATAATAATAATAATAATAATAATAATAAGCTCTTTTATTTTATTTTATTTAAATCTAGATTTGTCCCAAATAGTATGTTACGCGTCCCCATTCAACTCCTCTTCGGAAGCCTCAACTGCCTCCCCCGCTTCGGGATCTGAATGATCGTCCTCCAACTTGCTTTCCTTATCGCCTGAAATCTGCAAATCTAAATATCCTGCGGCTTCTCTGGCCTCCAGTGGGGTACGAGACTCCTGATCCGGTATCAATCCACCCTCCCGTAGCATTTTCTTAATACGTTTTTTTGTATCTTCAACGAGTTTATCTCGCACTCCTGGTGGCAGTCTTTGTCAGGTAGCACGCTGTCGAAGATAGATATCTAAATTTTCTAGTGAGTACGATAGGCTTTACAACGGCGGATTTGAATCTTTACACGAGTCAATACTAATTTTTTGCTGTCAGAGCGGAAAAATCTGGAGGTTGAACAAATAATCTGGAACTCCAAGCCATCAGAGAATGATACAGAAATGCCGTGGTAAGGCATATCAGGACATCGTTAGTACGATTCAGAAATGATTTATTGGTCCTCCCTCGCATTCTCGAACCCCAATACCACTTATGAAACAAGAGTTTTACTATCTCTGGCGCAGAAAAGCGCCAACTACCGTCCTGTCTGGGTAAGCCTTATCTTGTCTCACCGGGGACGATCTGAGTTTACTAACTTGTTGTTTACTTGGGTGGCATGTAAAACGATCATTTTCGAGCAAATAGGCAACTCACGCCTTTATTTCGGTTGGTGGTTTTTGCGAGAAGTCATACAGGTCCTTAATCATGTTCTTGCTCTCTGAAACTAGATGTGACCTGGCGCTAGACTGCCTCAATTTCAACTAAATGTATCTAATTAGCCGTGATCAGTCTCCAATAGGACCACGAACCATCTCCTCTACACCTCCGGCGATTGAAATCTCAACACCATGAGATATCATCGTGGTTTTTGGTGTCCCTCTCCCCTCTTCTGATGGCCTTTGTTGCCTAGGAGGGTGATGCTCCGCCACCTCCTTCCTCCCTCTGATTCCCTTCTGATGGCTTAGGTATTTGGGTGCCTTCGTATATGGGGTTTCATGCTCTTCCCCCTCTTTCTCCGCACTTGCTTCGTTGCCCTCGCTTAGCATTTGTACGGTCGGCAACCCCTTCGCCTCGTCTTAGGCATAGCGCAGCTTCAGGTTATCGGTCAAGTAGTGGCCCCGGTGGCTCTGCTCTCTGGTATTGCACTATCTCCGGAGCGCTACGGTCGGTACGGTCGCATTGTCGAAAAACTGTGATCCCTTGGTGGTCCTTTGCCTCGTACTTCTCGGTGTTGGGTCTACCCCTCCTTTCTCGCCGCCCGGTCTCGTCCCGTTGCTCCGTTACAGCTACACCACGATCTTTGGCTGGCACTCTACTGCTCTCCTCTCCTTGCTCTGTGCCCTTACGATGGTCTTGACTTTGTCTTGTTCCTAGGGGATTTCACCCTTCCGCCTCTGACTCCACCCCTTGGGGGGAGGTGTCATGCATCCTTTCTGGTCCGGGTTCCGGTGGCCACCGGGTCTCGCTCCTATGCCACACGTCTCTGCCGTGCTGGCTTAGATATATGGATCTCCCGCTGTTCCTCGCCTCGACTCTTACGGCTGGGCTTCGTCCCCCGGTCATTATGGCCCTTGTGTATGCTGGAGTGGGTTGGTTCATCCGCCCTTTTGTCAATGGGGTTGGGATTTCTAGATGGGCTTGAAGTTTTCTTTGTTTGGTTCATAGGTTTCTCACTGTCGTTTGGGGCTTTTCATTGGGGTTGACGTCTGTGGAGGTTTTTGGTTCGATGTTTTCAGGCCTTTGTTGCTCTCGTAGTTTTTCCCAGTAGTACCGGGCTTTCGCTTTCTACCTCTACTCAAAGTAGTTTAGGTTAGTCGGGCAGGGTCAGATGGTTTTAGCGAGGGGGATGGAGGATGGACTGTAGTTGGAGGTTTTTTGTCTACATAGCGTGAGCTGAGGTGACTTTGTACCTAGTTAGCTGCCGGCTTAGCAAACAAATATAAACGGGAGATAAAAAAAAAAAAAAATAAAAGAAAACAGTCTCCAATAGGACGTTTATCGTCAATTAAAGGACTTACAAAAGTCATTGCCTCCCTTTCTATTACCCAATTTCCCCAACCTAACTTTCTAGCTGCCTTTACCCAATAACCTTCGAGAAGCGTATCGTTTTCGGCAGGCTTTACAAAGGGATTAACAAACCACGCATGATACCGGACCATATTTGCAGCGTTCTCAAAGATGATCCTCGCCTCACCCTACAATGTATTGCTTTTTGCCGATAGTGTGATAGGGGTCCTGATATTAGACTCCGGAAAGTCTGGATCAGCTATATTATGTCGTGAATGGGACGGCATAATTTCTTCCTCTTCAGGCGTATCAGGAATACAGGGTGAGAATTATGATGAATCGTCTCTGAGATGGCTGCAATGTAATTGTGCTACCTGCTCTTGTGATGCAAGCCCCTGCGACGAGCCATTTAGAACCCCCTGTGAAGGGCGATTTAGAACTGGCGTTGGGGTATCCTCCGTACTCTTTCTTATAAGCATGTCAATTGAAAAAATTATTAGATTTACTTACATATCTTAACCGGCTCCTGACCCTCCGTGGAAGTGGCTGCGGGAGTGGTTCAGCAGGACGTCGTTCATTCCATCGGCGACGCCTAGGAGGAATGTCATCATCGTCAACATCTGTAGGTTGCTCTTCCTCAAAATTAACTCGTCGTTGTGTTTCCGGTGCTGGCGTTGAAATATCCACGAAGGCTACTGGAGGTCTCGATGATGATGGCAGGACTCGGGGCGCTAGTCCTACTACTCTGGTCAAGAATGGGATATTTAAGTCTTGGGAGAGCTCACATTGGCCTCCAGGAGGCGTGACTGACCTTTGCTCGTATTTCCATTCATGATTGCGCGTTTAAATGAAGGAACTAGAGGAGAAAAAGGAATTAGATATAGAGATAAAAGTCCCGACAGGAATCAAACTCACAGCTTCGTATTGGGGATGAACAGCGTCGGATTGCGGAAGAACAAGCATTATGTGATTGTAACTATACGGACTCCTAGCTATGACCCAAGGTCCGTGAGAATCATTGGCATGGGCTCAGACTAGCCTACAGGCATTTGGCCTACGAATGTCTCAAAGGCTACGTGCACGGATGTCTCTGAGCCGAACAGAGACTGTCTATTCCAGATTGCCCGGACTGGATTTTATATGCAGGGCTTGGATGAATATAACTTATGATTTCAAAAGATTGGATTATACATACTAGGATAGGATAAAGGATAAAAGGTACGTTTAGCGTCCCAGAAAAGCTTTCTATTGCACTTAACTAATTCTAAAAATAAAAAGACTACTAAAAACATTAAAATCTAAGACTACCGGGTAAAATATAGGAAAGCCGGATGACAGCACAAACAGGATTAAGATAATGATTAATACATAGAAACAAAGCAGAAGCAAAGAAGCAAAGCCCGTAAAACCAAAGAACAATTACCCAAAGGCTCAAAGAAGACGTAGCTCGGCACAAAATCAGTCCCAGAAAACCCAACAAATGGATAGAAAGGAGAGCAAAACACACTAAGAAAAAACCCGTGAAACGAATGAGAGCCCACCTGAAAGATCCAAGAAGCCACTACCCCGTACAACCAAGCCCCAACCCCCCTCCCTCGCGCTGAACCCATTGATAGAAATGAAAGCAAAACCTAAGAAAGCCAGTGAAACAAAAGAAAAAACCACCCAAAAGCCCAAAGAAGACGCTGCCCTGCGCAATCAAACCCTAGGCATTGCCCCCATTGCCCCCATTGCCCCTATTGCCCCTATCACCCCCACCATTATCATTAGCGCCTTCCTCAATAGCATCATGTACTGACACCTCACACCTGGAAGGTGGGATCCCCGGGGGAAGAGCCAACATTGGGACATGTTGTCGTGCATATCGGCTCATATACGCCGGCTCCTGCCACACTCGAGCGGGCGAAATCAGTTCCTGGGAGTGGGTCTGCAACCTAACAACCCTACGATCATTGCTCACAATTCACCTTTGCCAGCCGTTGTGGGACCGAGGAAAGGCCCTTGTGCGCCTTGCATGGCGCTCCACATTGTCCTCCTCATCAGAGTCAGATTCTGGCTCAGTGTAGAACTCGGCGACGTCGAATTGGCCAGGGAAGAGATAGTTCCAGCTGTGCCCAACAAGAGGTGTATTGGGACGAACAGGGTCCCCACCATCAGGAGGGGCAACAGCTGCTCGGTGGAGGAAGCAGGCGACAGTAAGGGTGGAGCACTGGGAGAGACGAAGCCAGGCATTGACCTGATCATCGTCGATCAATTCGATCTGGTCGCCGCCATCAGGAGTGAAATTCAGGCCTTGAATGTCACGGAGAATTCCAATGAACTGCCGGGGGTGCTCACCGTCCTCTACGTACTGACAGGCAGCTTTACCGAGCTCCTCTAAAGTCTAGTGCCTGAGTACTGCCAGCCAACTCTTGTTTGGCATAGCGTTATTACCAAGGTTTATCCATGGGAGCTGGCGAGCCTGCCCAGGCTCGGTACCTGTGGTCGAATTGAATATTATTCTTACCAGTTTCTCCTCGTGAACGGTGGGTTGGGGACGAGCAACAGCCCTTTCCTCTCTCGATCCGGATCCAGATGCACCACCAGCGCCCCCATCTCCCCCCTCTTCCTCGGTATCGGAATTAAGTCTGGCATTCCCACGAGACTCAGCTGTCTTCTTCAGGACGTCCATCATGAGAGCAGCCAGAGCAACGTGGAAGGCCCAATGTTGGCCGTTCAGGTGGGAGTTGAATTTGGCTCGGAAGCATCTGAGAGCAATGTGTGCGAAGGTCTCTGTCCTAACTTCGTTCCACAAAGTGTCACTGGCCTGCGTGCAAGCGGTGATATTTCTCTCATTGCACTTCTGGAGAATGTATTTGCGAACGGTGCCGTATCTCCTTTCTGTCACGGTTCGTCCCTCACCAGTGAGGTTGAGCTCAGTCCGGAAGATAGCAGTACTGACACGACCACGACCACGAATCCGAGGCATACTATTAACCAATTAGATTCTCTGTAAAAAAGACAAAATGGGACGTGCAGAAGACTAACCTGAATTCAGCGAGGATGTTCTTGGCGTGCAGAAGAAGACAGGAAATCCCAAAGAAATCTAGCAAATAGTGATCAGTAATTATTCCATCTTGGGAAAGGTGCAAATGAGACAAACAGAAGACTAACTATAGGGGGGGATAGTAAGCCAAAACGGGGAGCCGCTAGTGTATCTAGAGAATAGTAGTCAGCTATTGTTTCAAGTTAAGGCTTTAGAAGAGCTTGTACGAGCCGTCCACAAGTTCATTCAAGCACTTACGCAGCGCTTCATCGTGCCCCAGAAGGAAGTGAGAAAGCCCAGTTCTTGGGTTGGTATCTCTAGGAGGCATAGGAAGGCTGAAAAGGGACGAATTGTGGCACAAACTTACTTTTAGGAGGTAGAAGCGATCGAAAAGCTTCGCTTCAATTAACAGTAAGTTACCGGTATTCTATGGATATCAATCAGTATAGCCTATGAAAGGCCTGAGAACGGCTCATTTCGGACGTTAGGAACTGCGGACGAGACTTACCCGTATAGTTGGTGTGAAATATGAGTGAGACTGTATGATCGCGGAAAACAGTTCTCGTTTATATATAACGTATCGTTGTGAAGGGAAAGGTTGCTTTTGGAGTACTAAAAAGGACGATGAGAAGCTGTAGATTGATTAGAAGGTAATGAAGGAGTGGAGAAGGAAAATCCCGGGGTAGCGAGGGGTTTATATAAGGAAGAGTGTACTATTCAAGCTGTTTGTCATAGTATCAAGAGTTCTAACAACTCAGACCAGGTTGAAAGTGACTGTTAAACGTCTCAACTTGAACGTAGAACGTCCTTCTGTGCCTGTACAAAAAAGTACAGTTGTACAGTTGCCGTGAGGCAAACATGTAACAAGGTAAGCTTGTACACTTGAAAAGGTGGGTTGAACAAACATGAACAAGGTTTTCAAGAGTTCTTTAAAGTACAACGATGTAATAGGCAGGCTTGTGACTACCCCTGCTTTCTTGATATGGGTTCAGATAACGAATATTAGGGTATGGTAGATGAGCGCTTGCCATTAGGTTTGGCCCCCTCAAAGTCTGCAATACGCCGAATAAAGCACACGTGAGGTTTAGGGTATAATTCCCGTTACTTATCATTTTTTAAAAAGTAATCATAGATATATGTGTTCAGTAAGGTTTTCTCGAGATTTGTAGGAGTCTGTCGTGGCCCTGGGCTGTCGTTCATGTTCATCCCCGCAGGACCTCTAACTCCCTACCTAGATTTAGTCTGAAAGCTAATGTGAAAAGGGAGTTTTGAGCCGCAGAACGTCATTCAAGTACGAGTACTAATACAATCCTGCTCACGGGAAGGTGAGACCGACCGGAACACTTGGCCTTTGAATTATAAAGAGGCCACACAACACACCTTGAAAGTTTTTCAAGTTCTCAGACTTTTTTCTATCCCTTGAAATATCTCGAATTTACTGAACAGAGGTTGTGATGACGAATTTCGTCCTATTTGCACCTTTTTGCGAACAATAACATCTATCTATAGCATAGTTCTGGTCAAGAACTAGTTATTCAATTACAACACGCGTTCATGCACACTGAGATCAGTCTCGAAAAGTAAGTTTGATTTTCGCTTCTCTTTTGTGCTGTGTATCAAATCTAATTTCTTGTAGAATGGTACAAGAGTCTCAATGCCCGTACTGCAGAAGAAAATACAAGTCAAGTACATCAGCAAAAAAACAGCCTGCCCCCTGTGCCTCATGTCGTTGAGTTTTACGTTTTGGCACATCGTGAGTCCTATGATTGCCATATTAAAAATCCCGTTAGTTTGACTAAAGAAAATGATATTAATTCTGTTTTCTGCAAAATATGAGCAATTTTTATTAAGAACTCACAGACCTTTTACATACCGAAGTTGAGAAATTAGAGTTTATAACATACAACTTTGTAATGTAAAAAGTCTATGAGATATTGATAAAAATAGCTCATATTTTGCTAAAATTAAAATTTGTATCTAGTTATTAGGGGACACAATCGGAAGCATCATGATTAACCGGGGTCACTCGCGATTAGCCAAAAGGTAAAACTCAACGACATGGCTCACCGTGGAGTACAAAAGACAGACTTTTTTTTTTGCTGATGTACATGGTACCGGAAGCATATGGAAACAGCGCATTTTGACTTTGTACAGCCTATTTGCAATGAAGAACGGCATGTGCGAATCCCCCAGCCTGCTGACTCTGACCTAACTTCCAATCTACTCGGGGAAGAATTTAGTACATCCGAAACGAATATTAAAGCAAATCAGTTTGATCTCTACGTAAACGCTGCCGATTCTGACGTGGAAAGTCTTAATTATTTGGACACTGAGGAAAGCACACCATTGGTTGAACTACCGATACCGATGATATACCCTACTGTGGAAAGGTCACTACGGGACGTTGTACAGCCCGAAAGATCGGAAGATGAGATGTCTTCACCATTGAGAAGCAAGAACGACTTTGAGCTTGCTCGGTGGTTTATTGAAGCAAAGGTACCAAAGGATCACATGGATAGATATTTCAAGAAGGACTTGGGGCCTGAGGGCAGTAATATTAACTCTGCTTATCGGCTCCTTGATGCCATTGATAAGTTGGAATCAGGTATGGGAATGAAGAGCTGGAAAGAGGGGTTTGTATCTTTTAGTCAAGCTGTAAGTAAATGGACCCTACAACGTCCTATTCTAACCGAAAGTAGGAATTTTCAGATGAGGAAAGACCAGACGAAGCTTCCGTCATACAGAAAGTCTTTTTCTGCAATCCTATTGATTGTGCTAAATATTTACTTGGTCAAAGATGGTTTGCTCAAGATTTAGTTGACGCCCCCGGTGAAGGAATAGAATAGCGAAGAACCACCTCAGAGAGTGTATTCGGAGATGCATACCACTGATTGGTGGTGGGAGACACACGTAGGTTCAAATACGATTTTCCACGGCCCTTCCATACCGTTTATTAGGACACAAAATTAACAGCCAGCAAAGGATGAATTACCGGATGGAGCAACACTAGTACCAATCATATTTTCCTCAGACGTTACTTGTTTGACCAATTTCTCAGGAGATAAGAAAGCCTGGCCAATCTACATGACAATTGGAAATATCCTATTGAGTACACTGAATAAAGCATCAAAACATGCAACCGTTCATTTAGCCCTTTTACCCCTCCCCCCAAAGATGCTGGACGTAGCAGCAAGAGATGCACGGCAAAGTTAGGTCAACAATGAGATTCTTTGTAATTTGATGGCAGTGATCTTTGCGCCAATTGTTGCACTAGGGAAGTCCAGACTTGAGGTTGAATGCGCCGATTGAAAGGTCCGACTGTGTTTCTTACGCCTCTCAGCGTGGATTGCGGATCACTTAGAAAATGTAACATTTTACGGTATTCAACAAAATCAGTGTGCTGTCTGTGACGTTTGACCGGAACAGCTAGGGTCCAATTTGAGACGTTCTGCAGCCAGACGAGATTATAGGAAATCCCAACATCGCTTCAACAAATACTGTGAAAACGACCAGCAGGCCAAGCAACAACTAACAGATGGTGCTTTCAAATTGCTTCCTAGTGTCTTTTGTAGGCTTCCGAAGATTCAGCAATCCGACCTGCCCAAACCAGATATTCTCCATGTCGTGTATCTGGTAATATTCGAAACACACCTCCTGAATTGGGTTATCGGATTTGTAAAGAACTACAAATAGCTACAAGCATTCGATGCTATCTGGAAGAGTTTAGATGTTTATCCTGACTATTCTGCGCCTAACAAGGAGTACACTCGGATCTCTCCGTGGACCGGAAAAGAGATAAAGAATCTGGTTAAAATGATACTACCATGTTGTGCAGCCTCCCTACGTCGTCCGAGTGCCGCAGAACGTCCCATATTCACCAAAGCTGTAACCTGTGTCTGGTCGATTGTCGACTTTACTCCAATGTCACAATATACAGGTGATACCAATGAGACGATTCAATACCTCGAACAGTTCCTTAAGGCCTTTCATGATCACAAAGTCATTTTTACGGAGTACCGAAAGGATAAGTCCACTGCCAGGAAAGTGAGAGAGGTCACAGCCAGAATTTGAGGTGAGCATAGTGAAGTACTTAATCAACACCGCCTTTTGGGGGCTACATTTGCCAAAAGACGTTGCATTATGGACGAGTAACTATGTGATTTAAATGGAATTGTTGCAGATATATATGATGAGGATGTAGACTTTAACTTTGTTAACATACATCTGTTGAGTCACTTCGGGGACCATATACGGCGCTTTGGGAACATTCAAATGTATTCTACCGAGTCGGATGAAACAAGTCATAAAACAATGATCAAGGAGGGCTATCAGCGGTCAAATAAAAACGATGCAAGCCAACAAATACTACGATCATATTCTAGACTTGACAGCTTCAAAATTCATGAAATGAATATCCAAGCAGATCTATTGCATCTGATTCAAGACGAAGTACGCGACAAACAGCACAAACGGCAAGTCAGTTCAGTAACTAAACAACCAATTGGTTTCACACCAACTGTGGAAACCATTTCCCAGCTCTACCAGAGTTTGAGAAATTTTCCAGATCTTTTAATTGATTATTATTGACGGAGGTCATCTGTGAGCCAACATTTTAATTTGGATTCGGTTAAACAGTTTCCTGTTGAGATATGCCAGCTTTTACTTATCCCGGTAGAGAACTTTCTGGACGAGAGAGAATTCACTTGGTACCTTCTTCAGTGTACCGGAACCCAGCTTTGGAGGTTAACAGGGCAGAGTAGGAATGATTGGGTATGGGTTGATTCGGGTAATAGAAGTATTTAGAGAGCACTAAAAGGATGTTATCCGGCCCGCTTGGTTTCGATAATGAAAGTTCCAGACCCTAGACCGGGTTTTGTAGATCGACTGGTATTGGTAGATAGACTATATGTTGAGAACTCGGGGAAGCTCAGCGATATCACGGGACTTGTTACAGTTACTTTGGTGACGGTGAAAGGCCCAAATGGAACAACCCAGATAGTCGTTAGTATCAAATGGATCATGGGCATGGTGCATTTAGTGCCCGAGACTAGTAGTACGTATAACAACCACAGGTATGTAAATAGTAGGATTTATTTAGAAACATTTAATAGAATTTATTGAAGACTTTACAGTAGAAAGATAGAAACAAAAAATGGTACGAAGGGGATGAGTAGCGGTGCATTTTGAGACACCTAAGGATATTGGTGGTGAACTAACCGAGGCAACAAATAGGAGTGGTACAGAAAGGCAAAGCGAATCATGAATGTCAGGAGAAGGACCAGAGGAGGCACAAAAGATACGGGCTTCAGTGAAATAAAACAGATTTGGCACGCATACTTTGGAAACAGAAGAGTGTGTGGGGCTTGTACAGGGGTAGAGAGTAGATGTTATGACCTGAAGAACGTCCCCCAGGGGACGAAAACCATAACGGAGAAATCAAGGCAAGACAGAGAAAGCAAAGTGCGATATGGGACGCTGAGAGAGACGAGGTTGTTCTGGACGCGCACCAGGGGTAGAGAGTGTATGTTATGACGTGAAGAACGTCCCCAGGGGGACGAATTCCATAACGGAGAAATCAAGAGGAAGGGAGAGCGCTAAGGGCGTGATGGGGCGCTGAGACAGGCAAGGTTGTTCCGGACGTGCACAGGTACACAGTGGACGCACAACAGCCAAAATGGGCTGGATGGAAATGCAAAAAAAAACAGGGGTCAGTTAAGCAAGACCTTCTCGCTAGTGGAGCAAGCTAGGGGCCACCTGCAAACGAGGGCGATTAATGGCGCCGAAGCTATGTATGGGGCTTTCAGAAGGCCTGTTAGGTCTTTAGGCAAGGCGGTAAATGAATGAGGGACAGGAGGGACCTGGTGAGGTGGTATTACTAGCAGATACAGGGAGATATGTAGGTAATACATGAGGGAGAATTTTTTTTGCTGATTTTACCATCATCATCATACCCATCATCATCTTCACGTTGGTTCTGGCCTCAATCACCCACATTGTCCCCAGTCTCCTTTGCCCTCTTCTTACCTTTACTCCTGTTCACCCTGGACGAATCCGAAGACTAAGAAGGCTCTTCCCCATTATCGTCTATCTTGGAGTTCTCAGGGCAATTCTCCCTTCCCTGCTCCCGCTCATTCTCATCCTCACAAGTAACATTGAGCATAATTTCTTCCTCAACTCCATGATTCTCATCATTCTCTGCAGCTATGGCTACCACTAAAGGCCCGGGATAGAATTCCACATTAGGGGGATTGCCTTAGACTATCATCAATGCCGCATTCCATGATGCTTAGTCTAAGATACCCAATTCAACCCTCTCCACCCTGCTCCATACTAGTAAAGAGATCCAAGTACTTATCATTCTATAGTGTAATAGTCATCTAGAGCAGCATTGACTTTGTTCTAAGTTGTGGGGCTTTTTCGCAGGCCCAATGTACAAGGTAGAGAAACTCGTGGACCCTAGCGTAGATTGTAGAGTGGATTTAGTTACTGTTAGGACCACAGAAGGAAACGCTAAAAGAGCTGAACCGCCACTCTGGTAGCTCTACCTGTCTCTGCTATTTTGCAGGTGGTCTAGATGGACTCCTAGGAACCTTACCATCATCTTCAAATCTTGCCTGCTTCCTGGTAGCCAATGTACTCCTGTTGGCCAAGGGGCTGCTGATATTTAAGAGGCTGCTGATACTAAAGGAGCTAGTACCCAGGAGGTTTCCGGCGGTGCCGTGGGTCCAGGTAGTCTCGGGGCTTCTGCAAATGCTATAGAGCTTGGTAGTCTTAGGGCTTGTGGGGGTGCTGCAGGCCTGCTAATCATGGGCTTTCTGGGGATGGTGCAGGTGATGGTAATCACGGGGACAGTGGTTCTCACTGGGGTCACTGAGGTCGTAGCCACTGTACAGCTTTTAGCGTATTTGGCAATAGTTTGGGTGGCAGTGGCTCAGGCGGCTTCAGCCCTCTCTACTTCAGCCCTCTCTCTTTCTTTTTTCATATTATCGCAGAACTTCTTCACCTGCTAAATCAAGAATTGCATGGCGCATGCCCAATGGTCTGCCTGACTTACAAAGTTTGCTAGAGCCCATTGATTGAAAAGTTAGTATACATTCGAATTAGCCAAACTCCTAATCCGCAGTCTTCACCTCAGCTGCAAGAGCTGCTGGTCCAATAATGAGGTCTGGATGCTGCTGACAAACCCAGGTCCTTTTGATGTCCAAAACAAATGTTTGATATTCCTTATTGTCTTTACTGGGAAAATTAAGTTTCATCTAAAAATAGCTGCCGTAGGGGGTACTAGTCTCAGAAGGTCTGTGTTTTGCCGCACAATATTAAGTTAGCAACTGCTGTGGTAGCAAATAGTTAGAGTTTTGCTTACCTAATTATATATGCAATTTAGCTGGAGAGTCTTGGTGCGTAGGGTGACTAAGTCAGCTAAGTCAATTGTTCTATGTGTCAAGAATGTTAAATGGTCTAAAGATGCTAAGGATCCATGCCTGGAGTCAGGAAATATTAGATTTGCATACTTATTTGAGGACTGCGTACTACCTATGTGTATATATATCTGATACTAGTTTTGATATTTGCGGTTTAGGGTAAGGTCAGAAGAAAGAATTCAATGTGGAGAGACCATAACTCAAAGCAGGACTGCGATAGGGTATAGGACTAAAATGAAAAGTTCAGATATTGGCGTGATGAGTAGACTTTGTATTCTAATATAAACTGTTATGTACTGGAGACTTACTGATATATGATCTTCTAGCTAGGAGGCAAAAATCATTCGCTATATATCTCTTCCAGGAACTCTTTCAAGATTCAGGGTTCATGATACAAAGCTTTCAAGTCTTACACATCCCCTGGGAATAGAGCATTTCGTGTACTTGAACAAATATCTGTTTCAAGATAAGGTGTTGTTTTCATGATGAATATCTGGCACAATACGCTGAGTACACTTGAACAAACTTTCATTTTCAAGTATACTGTATTACCGACGGTGTAGGTTGTCGCAGGGTCTGTACAGCAGGGTCAGTATGGCAATATCTATGTCCGGTGCACTACCGAGGACCTCAGGTACATCCGCCTTAGCACATCCATCCAGCATACCCCGTACGTACTGTACTACTACTAGTATAAAGAACCAGGAGAGATGTGCTGTTACAAGTCAGCTATAATTAACCAGCACAACAGCCTCTACCCTATACAACAAATATATTATTTGTACAAATACTGTACTCTTTATACTCCTATCACATGTATCGTACAAGAGCGGTAGCAATATTCCAACCCGATGAGGTCAATTCCCGCCTGCATGGACTGTGGAAGGCTCTTCAATACACGTAATAGCCTATCAATCCACCGTACCTTGTGGGCGAAAAGGCAGACACAGACAAAGAAGAAATAGAGGCTGTACCCAAGTTGTCTGCTTAGCGAAAGAGAGGGTGCTAGCAATTGACATCCCGAAGACGACAATTCTTGGGTGGACCCTAAGTTTTGTTCTAGATCAAGTACTCACCCATCCCAAACTAACATCATTGAGAAGTCATTGGATGGCAGCCACCCACAGATCTCTAAAGTAGAGACCTAGATAGTACTCAGGAACTGAGAAGCCCAGAACTGGAGGACCCAGAACTAACTGTTTGCCTAACCCCAGCAAAATGCAGTATCACCCATATGAAGCCGGTAGATCCTATGGCACTGCAGGTGGAATTTACTGCAGATACCTAGATGCGGACTGGAACCCATAGCACCCATTTCGAAGTGGAAAACACTTTGAGCTTGGAAGGTAGATGCTGCGGTTGGGCTTAACTAAAGGATCAATCGATGAGTATTTACAACGCGGAATGGATGATGAGAGGTGCATATTATTTTAGATTGCAGATGAACTGTGGTCTTTGTTTGAGCGGATCGAACAAGGTTTTGGGTCCCGTAGCTGGTTCACATTCCGATGTAGGTCTGGAACATTATACTCTTGCAACATCCTGCACTGTATCTGACTACTTCTTAGCTATTTACCTTTCGCAGACTCTATAGTCTTTAGGGCCGAGCGAATCTTGGATTGTACAAGCAGAAGAGTATATCATGAGGTTCATACTGCAGACTGGTGGTGGGAGTCCCAAGACTTGGTGCACAGAGGTGGAACAGTGGTTCTTCTCCTTTTCACTTCCGACAAAACCCAACTTACAAACTTCTCCAAAGATAAAGCTACTTGGCCGGTCTATATCTCGATTGGTAATATTAGAAAAGATTTACAATAGCAGGTCTCTAAATAGGCATGGGTACTAGTTTCTCTCTTACTGATTCCTCAAAAGAACCTAAAGAACAGCGAGATTCATAGGCATTGACACAGAGCGATTGAGCGTATTCTGAAGTAGATAGCAGAGCTGGATATAACTGGCCTAGGGTATGAGTGAGATTGCGCTGATAGTCAGATCCGCCGATTCTCTTTGATCCTAGTATCCTGGATTGCTGACTACTAAGAACGTGTCATGCTAGTAAGAATAATCAACAGGCTTTGCCCAATTTGCAAGGTTCTACGGACTGAGCTGAGGCATGAGCCTAGTAGTAGAGTGAGAGGATTTAGAGACCGTGATCCAAAGTCCTATCAGCAAGGATCAGAACAAGGAAACACCAAAGATGTAGAATACTTAGCTTCAATTAGTCTGTAGGTGGAGGAAAATCATTTTTGGAGTTTTCCTTTATACAATATGTACTGGCTCTGGTAACCTGACGCACTTCCCCTCCTGCATCTAAGAATTCTTAAGACAATAATGGATTGTAACAGCTTTACTGCTATTTCGATAAGCCAATAGAGACTGGCAGTAGGCCTACTAGCGCTGGCTCTAAGGGAGACTTCGAGGAAAGCGAAGGTAGAGAGATAAAGGCTAAGAGCTAGAGGGAACTCAGAATCACCATTCAACCAAGTATATTCTTAAACTAAGCATCTGTCGAAGTCTACCGTTCTCCTGCTAGCCAGGAGTGGGGTTTAAATACAAATTCTCATAGCGATAGCTTCCTGCAATCACAATCATTACCAGGTGAGTGCACCTTCACTGGAATTCTGTAATCCTGCCTGAAACCTAAGACTCATAATACAGCCTCAGCGCCAACCCAATACATGACCATATTCCTGCACCTCGTATTCCAAATATAAAGCAAAGTAACTCAAAACTAAACATAGCATAGCTGACCGGTCACAGGGCAGTGCTGGGGCTGTAATCAAAGTAATCAAATCAAATAATTGTCAAGTGCAAAACTAAGAAAAGAAATCAAATAGCTCCGCTTCTGTATACCGTGCTGGAATAGGTATACATGTTACATAGATTCGTTGGTGAGATATCTGGGGCAGCACAGGATTCTAGGCCAGTTTAGTGACCGTTTTAAGTCAATCCCGCCATTCCTGGGCTTTCATTCCTTTAAGCAAAGCTATGAAGAGTTCAGTTCATGGTAGGGAAAAGAGATTAGAATAATGATGTAATTCTTTCTAGCTGTGCTGGGCCCAATATTGATCGATAGGGTCCGATCTAGTCAATCAGAGGATACACGGATCCAAGCATGTGTTAGATCCATCATTGAATTTCTCCTTATTCTTGGGTAGCGCAGCTACTCTGATTATACACTTGGTCTGCTGGATAACAGACTCACAATATTCTACCGGAGCAAGTTTGTATTTCGTCCACAAAGGAGCACTAACGCAAGGACGAAGAACTTTCAGAAAGGTTGGGCCACAATGGAGGCTCAGGGTACTGAAGAGGGATGGTCCACAGCACGGATGAAGGTGGGGAAGGAAAAACTGGAGACTGCAATCTATCATTTCCAGTTTCCAAAAATGCACATGTTGAGTTATGCCTCAGATAGCATTCGCTGAATGGGATCACTGAACAACTTCTCTACTAATATATCGGAACTCTCACATATCAAAAATGTCAAAGAAGGATACCGCACTTCCAATCATATACAATATGAGAAGCCAATACTCTGGTAGAATGATAGATATACCAGGATCGCTTATATAGTCCAGACCTTAGAGCAACTTGCTTTAAGCGGAATATATAATCATAATACCACTAGGGTCCTTAGGATTTAGACTCAGAATTAGACTTTGCACTCTACAAGGGCGGCAAGATCCCAGGAGAGAGGTCCAGTGATAGGCCAGCAGGCACTCAGTACCAGCAGTAGAGCTAGCCAGAATCCAGCACCCATGATTAGCCCCCATATTCAAGTCTCGGAGCAGAAGCAGCCAGTAGATCAGGCAATTCAGAAGTCTACACTTGCTGGGAAGGTGAGAGGTATCAAGTTGCTGTAATTCCGGGAGGTTGCGGACCGGTTTTTTATTCCTGACCTACTGGTGCTCTTCCGTGATTATGTTGAAGAACTTTGGAGGTAGCGTGTGGCAGAAAGGGTCCTCGGCCAGAGAGAAACTTAGACAGAATCCATAATGATTGAAATTTACAATTAAGTGGCGAACTACTTCTAGCTATTTCAATGGCCGTTAGAGGTCGAAAGGAGGCTGTTGCGATATACCAAAGCGGCCGGACAGAATGAGCTGTGGAGCCACAATATTTAGGTCCGGGAAAGTCAAGGGAGGGACAAGGATTCATTCCAAAGGAGGAAGCCATGCAGACTGCTACCTTACTTTTTGTTCAGCCTATCTAAAGCAGTAATTATGCAGACCTCACAACGAAACAAATCCCCAGTGACAGAAACTCTGAAGGTAGTTAAACTAGTAGTAATAAAGCATGCGACGGAAACAGAAACGCTGAAGAGCATTCTTGCATTTGTAGAGGTTGGGCTCCATGAACTGGATCAGTAGGTCGTGAAAGTGGAGCCAATTAAGGAGCTGTTCATTCTGGTAGAAGGGGCAAAGATCCGGAGAAAAAAGAGGCTGGATAGTGAATAGCCAGATAGACCTAGAGCCCTAATATTATGTATGTTAGAATTGGCGGTGTATGTGAAAATCAAAGTGTGGTGAGGAACGGTAGAATGAGGCAAAGCACTATACAAAAGTAATAGGTAGAAAGATTCCAATTCTAGGGAAGAGTTCCTGTGAAATATAAGGGTAGCTGTAACGGAATCTACTATTACCTCTGCTACTTAGTATACTGACGTTGGATATTGCCTATTTAGGATTCCCTAGTAACGCGTATTCCATCCTTGTACCTTCCTTACTGTTATAGTTTCCTATTGGGTAGTACTTTCCTTTACTCGCTTATTTGCACCCTTTGGCTTTGTACCCAATTAGGATACCCTATGCTTTCCTACTATGTATTACTGGATTAGTACATCAGTAGCGATCCCTTGTTTGTTTTATTTCATTACTTGGTTTGTTAGTTTTATCCTGTCGCCTCTATGACCTTGTTTAGGACTTAGAAGTTTCGCTACTCATGTAGCTTTGCATTTTGATATTTGCTCTTTGGACAGGATATTTGGTTTTACTTTATTTGTATTTAAAGAGCTCGAGATCCCCTAAGGATTCGAACTCTCAAGCCTCACAGGAACGCTCTTCTTTAATATACTACAAGTTGAACGGTCACTCTATTAGTCCCTCATCTTTCTTATATCTCTTACAGAGATTCCACTCGAGGCTTCCACTCCTGTCCTTCAGTATCGCCGGATCTCCCTCTGGGAATCTTGTGATACCTAGGAGCAGGTTATATTTTTTGACCAAGACTTAAGTACACCCTTTGATCTCAGCATAGGACTGATCACCCTTCGCCTTCCTTGACCCTGCAGTACCGGTACACCTCCTTGTCCCTTGAAAGGCCTAGAGCAGACTCCTGGCGAGAACTGCCCATCCCAGATAGCAATCATTTCGCTTCCAAGAGACCCCAAAGGACGCTTCACCAAAGCTCCTGCAGTGCCATCAGGATCCTCAGCTAAGCCAAAGCCTGACGCTCCAGCAAAGAAAACAGCTCCACCACCTGCGCCAGAACCTGACCCGCCCCAAAACCAAGAAGACCAAGAATCGTCAGAAGAAGAATCAAGCAGCGAAGACGACGCCCCAGAACATAACCCAGAAGACAGTGAAAACCAAGAAGACCAAGAGGACCAGGAACCTGACGAAACCCCTGACCAAGAACAACTACATCAGGAATGAACCCCCAAGCCCGACCCAGACCAAGATCCTGACCCAGCAAGGCAAGCGCCACCTAGCCAGCCATCTACAAGACCATCAAGCCCTGACCAAGAACCGCCTCCACCCCCGAGTGCTCCACCACCACCAAGCCCCAGACCCGCCACTATGTCTCTCCAACCAGAAGGCAGTAGCCGCCCCAAATGGCCAGCACCATTCTTCTATACAGGAGAAGGAAAAGACCGAGACCCATTGAGAATTAATTCATGGTTCAATACAGTCCGCCGCTATATATCCAGCTATGGAATCCAAGACACAGACCCTGAAGCCTTGCAGTACTATGGAGCCTACTGCAGAGATAAGGCTCTCGAGAAATTCACCCAGTATGAAAACAACCAAGGAACAAAAACTGTGGAAGGACTCAAGAGGAAATTAGAAGGATACTTTCTACCTTCTACATCCACCGATACAATCTATGAACAATGGCTTGCAGTCAAGCAGACTACTAATGGAAAGACAGCCCAGATAACAGATACAGTCATCTCCCTTGAAACCCTCAGAGACAGCCTACCTTCAGGAACGATTTCAGACTACTCAGCAAAGCAAAGACTCCTAGACGCCATGGACATCAAACTCAAGCGCGATGTCAAACCCCATATCACCTCAGATACCTCTTTCGACCAGCTAGTTGAAATCGCTGAGAAAAGAGACTCTATCGCTCACTCTACAGGACTCTATGGTAACAGAAATCAGCACACCAACGCTATATCCAATACAGTCTCCCAATCCAAAGCTAAAGAACCCAGAAACAACACCCAAGGACCTCCCCAACGCTTCTCAAACAACACCTCCCAGCACACCAAGCTATCCGCTCAGGAAAAGGATAGAAGAAGGCGAGAAGACCGATGCTACTATTGCGGAAAACTAGGAGACTACTCAAACGATTGCTATGAGAAGAAAGGAAATCAGCACAACAATCGAGGATATAACCAGAGAGGAAATGGAAGAAGAGGAGGAACAGAGAGAAGAGGAAAACCCCGCCGGTCCTACCACACTCAAGAGGAAGAACAGGACACCCTTACAGTTACAAATACTTCCAAACATGTAGGTCCATCTGGAACCGCCAACAGAGCCCTTGAAGCCTACATGACAGTCAATGGCCACAAAGCGAAGGCCTTGTTCGATACAGGAACCATGGGAGATAACCTAATCTCTGGAAAATTCGTCTCCACCTTCCAAATCCCTACCAAAGACCTCGATACCCCTATCGGTTTGAAAATGGCGGTTAAAGGATCTCGCTCAACCATAAATTACAAGGCCCAACCCTTGATCCAAGTAGAGGACGAAAAGGGCGATATCACCGATGCCTTAGTCTGCTCTCTAGACAACTATGACGTCTTTTTAGGAATGCCATACCTGACCGCCCATAATGCAGTAATCGATTGTGGAAATGCTATTATCACCTTCTCTGACAAAGGAGTCACCCTCACCTGCAAGAAAGCGAACAATGCCAGATTCTCTGCTATGGCAGATACCGATACCCCTGACTTCATTTCTGAATTCCCTGAAGTGTTCCCATCCAAGAAGATCACAGAGCTACCGCCCCTTCGAGATATTAACCACCACATCAATCTAATTGATTCCAATTCGGCACCTAGTCCGAAAATGTTCACTGTCCCTGACAAAATCCTACCAGCATACAGAGAAATTATCGAGGACTGGAAGAATAAAAAAATAATCTACTCATGCGAAGCCAACAACCCTGTCAACATGTTCCCAAAGCTCAAACCCAATGGCGAAATCAGACTCCTAGCAGACCTGATCCCTAGGAACGATATCACTATCAAGAACGATAGCACCATTCCAAATCAATCTATGATTCTCAGAACTGTTGCCAGAGCGAAATACAGATCTACCATTGACCTGTCCAACTGGTATTTCCAAATTCGAGTAGCCCCTAAAGATGAAACCCTCAACACAATCAAGACACCCTTCGGAACCTTTGCATGCAAAGTAATGCTGCAAGGAGATTGCAATGCACCATCTACAGATATGCGAGTTATCTAATATGCCCTTGATGGACAAATTGGAAAAACAGTTTGGGCATACCTAGACGATATCACAATGTTCTCAGACACTGTTGAAACCCATATCCGTGATATCCGCCAGGTTTGTAAGAGACTACAAGACCATAACATTAGAGCTTCCCCCTCCAAGTGCAGATTTTTCGCCGATAAACTACCCCTTTTGGGACAAGTTATAGATGATCAACATCAGGAAAATGTTTTTGCGCGGACCACGGCGGTCCTGAACGCCCCTGAATACTCCTGGACCACCAGGGGGGGTTTTGGTTCCCGTGGTCCTGCCTGGTCCGCGCTGATCCACCCTGGTCCACTTCGCGTAACCGAGATGCACGAACGCGGACCAGGGGGACCAGCGCAGACCAGGGAGCACCAAGGGGACCGTAACCCCCCCTGGTGGACCAGGACGTGTTTTTACATTTTCCTGATGAAGGAATCCATGCAGATCCTGAAAAAATACGAGGAATCCAAGACTGGCACACCCCCAAATCAAAAAATGAGTTGCAAACCTTTATTGGTGTGGTCATATACCATGCTCAATTCCTACCACACCTCGCTACCGCTAGCGCCCCTCTCTCGGATCTAATTGCCGAAAAAGATTTTGAATGGAGACCCCTGCATGAAGAGGCGTTTCAACAGATTAAACACTGGGCCAAAAACATCACCACTCTCCGTCCTATTGACTATAACTCACACCACCCAAACTACCTCTTCACGGATGCTTCTAAAGTTGGAGCAGGTGCATAGATTGGCCAAGGACCTACTCCTGAAAAAGCACACCCTGCAGCATTCCATACTCGAAAATTCGCCTCTAGTCAGCTGCACTATCCTGTGCATGAGTTAGAACTCCTTGCAATTGTCGATGCTGTTCAATCATTCCACCCCATGCTCTTTGGTACCAGATTCACAGTGGTAACGGACAACAAAGCGCTATCATACTTCCTAGCTCAAACAAATCTCCCTTACCGCCAGCCAAGATGGAGAATGTTCCTCCAATCTTATGACTTCGATATTATCCACAGACCAGGAAAAGACAATATCCTTGCAGACGCCCTCTCCAGGATATATGAGGAGGGTCATGCAAGTCCTGAAATGATCCTTGTGGACCCCAGTGAGAAAAAGTCTATAAAAGAAGCCTATTCCGCCATGACCAGTAGCACCAAGCACTACCTTAGTCTCGCACACACCCTCGATCCTAAAAGGGAACCATCTTTGATCTCTCCTACACCACTCAACCCTTTCGCTATACCTCAACACGTCTCAATGTGGAACACTGAAGATGTCCCAATCCCAGACTCGACAGAGGCAGAAAAGATCGATCACCACCCAGGTCCTTTTGAACAAGGACTAGATCAGATGGAATCCACCCTGCAACAAGGAATCGAGGCGATGCAAGGTAATACAGCCAGCACCGAAGGCCAGCCCCATGACCCCTCCGAAACCACGATACTCATCCAAGCAGCTCAGGCACAGCTTGCAGGACTTGCACAGAGGATTCACAGCCCTTCGAACCATATGGAACGATCTCTACGCCTCAACGCTATCACAAACTGCTTTGGAAGAATTCATGACTCCATTACCAAATTGGAATCAATTGCCCTCGCCAGCTCAGGATACTCTGCTGACCCACCCCCCTCCACTTCCACTCCTCCCAGAAATGAGTTGGAACGATTTCTTACGTCCACCAGACATCGATCTATGCACTAGACAGCCTGTGTATGGGATGAATGCGAAGCACACATGGATGGAAAGGATCGCCACTACTATCCCTCAGGACCCCATCACATCCCTTCTCCCAGCCCCCTCTACTCTACCTCCTGTTTCATCACCCCTCACCACGCTAAGCGCAGAGCAGAAGCCAAATGGGCTCTCACTCCCGCTCTCACAAATGACAGAGGACATCCAATATACCAGACTATAATCGCTACCCATGATGGACCCTCCTCGAATCATGCAGCACAGGATGATGACCTCCTGATCCCTGACGCCCCTGTTGACTACAATGACCCTTTCCCTGATGAACCATCCAGGGTCCTTGATGTTCGCGCCTTCCAGCTCACCTAGCACCTAAAGGCAAGTGGTATTACAGCCTTCGAAAGGCTACCGCTACCGATCCTCTCATTAATATCGTCAGCAAGAATACCAACCATCCAAGTTGGATTCTCGACGATGGACTTCTTGTTAAAAGAGGGGAGGATGACAGTCGAGACTGTCCATATGTCCCCTATGAAGCCGCTTATGAAGAACAGAACATTAGGAGCGAAATCATCACAATCACCCATGAGCAAATGGCACACATGGGAGCCCAGAAGTGTTTCAAATACGCCTCCAGACACTTCTACTGGATGACCATGAGGAACGATTTCAAAGACTATATTCGCAGATGCCACCTTTGCCAGATGAACAAGCAACCTACGACCCTCCCTGACGGAGTTGTCACCCCTCTCCCTGTCCCTAGAGAACCATTCTCTTCGATTGCAATTGACTTTGCAGGACCCTTCCCCAGCGACAACAAAAAGGATCTAATCTTAGTTGTGTTGGATCGTTTCTCCGGATTTACCTACCTCATCCCAGTATCCCAAAACATCACTGCAGTCGAAACTGCAAACCTCCTTATTGAACAAATCTTCTCTACCCATGGTTTCCCTACCTCTATCGTCTCTGATAGAGACCCCAAGTTCACCTCTCGTTTCTGGATGCAGTTTATGGCCAACATCAAGATTGATGTCAACATGGCTACCGCTTACCATCACCAAACAAATGGCAAAACTGAACGGAGAATCAGAACCATCGGCCAATGTCTTCGAAATTTCGTTAACCCTAAAGGCACCAAATGGACTCGCCATCTTCCCCATGTCCAAACCGCCATCAATGCTGCTCCTAGTGACAGCACTGATCTCTCACCCTTTGAGATTACCTTTGGACGCATCATAAACCTCCTCTCTAGCGTTAAAGTCAGGCCTACTGCCGTTCCCTCTGCTGATGACATTGCATCTCAGATTATGAAGAACCAGCAGCTTGCAAGAACCGCCCTCCAAAAGGCTAGAGCTCGCCAGACTACCACTAGCCAAAAAAGACGCAAAGAAGGACCCCCAATTACCCCTGGAAAGACTGAAGTCACCCCAGATCCGAACCCTATGTACACAAGATAGGAGGAAACCACAAACTTGTTGGACCTTGGCTTGGACCTTTCTCAGTCCTCGAAGGCCCTGACAAACATGATAACTACAAACTTAACCTCCCTCCCATCATGCAAGGAATCCACCCATGGATTCATCGCAGCCATCTTCGAATCTACCTCAGACCAAACCTTAAAGCCTTCCCAGGCCTCCCAGATCCCGCCTCTAAGGAACCAGTCACTATCGATGCATCTGGACAACAAGAATGGGAAGTTGAAAAGGTTATGAAGGATCGAATCTATCGAAAGAAACGGCAATTCCTAATCCACTGGAAAGGATATGACGAAATCGAAGCAACATGGGAACCCCTTGACGTCCTTGAAGGAGCCAGTACCACTCTCAGAACCTACTGGTTTGATACCTATAACAAAACCATCCCCTTCCACCTCCCTTGGACTCATAACGAATGTTGGTCAGGTTGGACAGTCCAAGAACCCGAATATCTCCCTCTATCACCAGAGCTTGACCCTGACGGATTCTGGGCACCAATCCAGCACTCTGACTACTCTGAGACTGAAACCTGTTACTCTCTCCCCTCCCTTGAAGAAACTAAGATCGAAGCCTAACGGAATCAAGTACCTTTCTTTTGTTTATTTCTGTTAGGGGGAATGTCACGGAATCTACTATTACCTCTGCTACTTAGTATACTGACATTGGATATTGCCTATTTAGGATTCCCTAGTAACGCGTATTCCATCCTTGTACCTTCCTTACTGTTATAGTTTCCTATTGGGTAGTACTTTCCTTTACTCGCTTATTTGCACCCTTTGGCTTTGTACCTAATTAGGATACCCTATGCTTTCCTACTATGTATTACTGGATTAGTACATCAGTAGCGATCCCTTGTTTGTTTTATTTCATTACTTGTTTTGTTAGTTTTATCCTGTCGCCTCTATGACCTTGTTTAGGACTTAGAAGTTTCGCTACTCATGTAGCTTTGCATTTTGATATTTGCTCTTTGGACAGGATATTTGGTTTTACTTTATTTGTATTTAAAGAGCTCGAGATCCCCTAAGGATTCGAACTCTCAAGCCTCACATGAACGCTCTTCTTTAATATACTACAAGTTGAACGGTCACTCTATTAGTCCCTCATCTTTCTTATATCTCTTACAGAGATTCCACTCGACGCTTCCACTCCTATCCTTCAGTATGGCCGGATATCCCTCTGGGAATCTCGCGATACCTAGGAGCAGGTTACAGTAGCAGAAAGTGAACAAGTGCTGTAACGCCAAATCATGATTTCTACCATGTTTGTGTAATCTCGAAGACTGCACTACCTCTTGGAGCATTCAGGATGGACCAGAATGATACGAGAAGCCAAGGAACTCGGCTCGAGTGGCTTCAGGAACAAGGGTATGGTGGCTGGAGCAACTAGAGGGCTACTAAGGTGCATTGTAGCTGGATTTGGGGGTTGAGATCCAAGCTGGGATGAGACTGGAGACTTATGATCCAAACAAGTAACGAATGAGGTTGCCAAGGTCCATGGCAATGAGGACCTCTGGGTTTGTGTGGCTGCGTAAGTGCAGACCTGGGGAACACTGAAGTTGGAAGGGGATGGGCCAAGGGGATTCATGGGCTACAAAGACATGGACCAGGGGGGTTCAGGGGGGACTATACGGTAGACCAGGAGGATCAGGTCTCTACAAGCATAGAGCTAAGAGATAAAGGTCAGTACAAGCATAGACCGGAAGAGGAAAGGCCTGCGCAAGTGCAGACCTGGAAAGTGAAGATCTATGCAAGTACAAACTAGAAGAATAAAGGCCCGTGTAAGTGCAAATATAATGGATAATGGTCTGCACAAGTACAGGCTAGGAGGAACAGGTCTGGGCAAGGGAAAATCCGATTGAAAAGAAAGTGTACTGGTAAATATGGGAGAGTAACAGAGATGTATGGGTAGAAAGTAGTGGTCCACCAGAGACAAATAAGGGACAGTGGAAGCAAAGAATAATGGACCGGTAATCCCATGAGGCGCAAATCAAAATCAGGATCTAGCTATTGGGGATTGGAGTTGAAATACATTTGCTTGATGTGACATTCTCAGGGACAGGGGGATTAGGGCAGTGGTGATCAGATTTGGTGTTGGGGCCTCCTCCACAGAGTTGACAAATGATAGAGTTCTTGTAGAGGGGTTTGACGTGTTCAAACTTCCAGCAGTTGAAGCATTGGTGTTCGGGAGAGGAGGAATAGGGTCTATTGACAACACGGTTATCACCGAAGAGAAGAACTTTAGGGGTATCAATCATACGCCAGGTGTGTTCAATGGGAGAATATACAATAATGGGAAGGTTTTTTTCCTGACTGTGCGGGATTCGCAGTCGGGGTTGAGGAAACGAGAACCCGTGATAATAAAGTTTTTGGCATTATCTATGCCTGTCTCAAGTAGAGAATGTAACTCATAGTCGTACTCATGATGGGCACGTATAGGCAGATCATGAATAGTGAATTGTACATCTGTGGGAGCAAGGAGGAAGGGTGTCCAAGGATTGGAGGTGATTGGGAAGGCTTGGTTGAGTCTGATGGAGAAAGCATCGAAGGAGATCTATAAATCAGCGGAAACAGCAGTGTCAGCAACAACTAGAGAAACAGCACCCTTGTTGTTACCTGAAACTCTGAACAGTATGGAGAGTACAGACCCACATCAGCAAAAATATACCATGCGTCAGGTGCGCTAGTGTGGCGCCCTGACGCAAGTGATTTTACTTTTGCGCCCTCAGCACCTGGTGCGCCCTGATGCGGGTTGGAATGCTCTTTTTCGCCTGGGGTGCGTTGCCAAACTAAATTACCCCCCAACCTTCTGGACGCACTTCACAACACCATCGCACATCTGGATAGACCACTAAACTACTCTACTTCCTGAGTACCCCCTACTCAATACCCGCCTTCTGACTAGTATTCCAGCCTTCTCTCAGACAAAAATAGGGGCTACTCTTGGCATAGACAGATAGGTTAGTATGAGCGCTAAGTGAGAAAGCCATCATACTGTTAATCTTAAATTTGCACTAAAGACACTAACACTGGGCCAAGGTACTACTAGTATTCTATTTTCAGAACTTGATCATTCAGAGAGCGAAAATGCCAGTTCACTCCAGTGTGAAAGCGAGTAATAGCTAGGACAGTCTCTGCCAGTGGTGTTGTGGTTTCTCGGCACTTAGCCTTTGACGCGACGCGACTCTGCACTTTCATCACCACACTTTCACCACCCCCTCACTAATCTCAACCCCAGCCTACACTAAAGTCTTCACAAAACAACCATTTTCCATAGCCCTAGTACAGAGTCCTCTGAAGGGGGGTCCTGATACCAGGTTTTTTTAGTCCTGGCTATTTGGAAGGCACTGACTTTATAGCCAGTTTCCGGGGGCGTTAAGCATGCGATCATGAAGCCCTTTTACGACGGCGTTCTACGCCATCCCCTCTGTCCACTGCCAAAAGGACATCCCCATACGAGCATTTTCCATGGCGCTACAGAGTCTTCTGAAGGGGGAGTCCATATGCCGGGTTTTTTTGGATGTTTGGAAAGTGCTGACTTTAAAGCCAGATTCCGGGGGTGTTAGGCATGCGATTACGAAGCCCTTTTACGACAGCGTTCAACGCCATCCCATCTGTCCACCGCCAAAGGGACGTCTCCATACGAGCATTTTCCATGGCGCTACAGAGTCCTCTGAAGGGGGATCATTATGCCGGGTTTTTTTAGTCCTGGGTGTTTACAGAGTGCTGACTTTAAAGCCAGATTCTCAGAGCATTAAGCATGCGATCACGAAGCCATTTTACGACGGCGTTCTACGCCATCCCATCTGTCCACCGCCAAAAGGACCTCCCCATACAAGCATTTCCCATGGCGCTACAGAGTTCTCTGAAGGGGGAGTCCTTATGGCGGGTTTTTTGAGCGCTGACTTTATAGCCAGATTCAGGGGGCGTTAGGCATCCGATCATGAAGCCCTTTTACGACGGCGTTCTACACCATCCAGGCTGTCGACTGCCAGAAGGGCGTCCCCATACGAGCATTTTCCATGGTGCTACAGAGTCTTCTGCAGGGGGATCATTATGCCAGGTTTTTTTAGTCCTGGGTGTTTACAGAGCGCTGACTTTAAAGCCAGATTCCGGGGGCGTTAAGCATGCGATCGCGAAGCCATTTTACGACGGCGTTCTACGCCATCCCCTCTGTCGACTGCTAAAAGGACATCCCCATACGAGCATTTTCCATGGCGCTACAGAGTCTTCTGAAGGGGGAGTCCATATGCCGGGTTTTTTTGGATGTTTGGAAAGCGCTGACTTTAAAGCCAGATTCCAGGGGCATTAGGCATGTGATCATGAAGCCCTTTTACGACGGCGTTCTACGCCATCCCATCTGTCCACCGCCAAAAGGACGTCCCCATACAAGCATTTCCCATGGCGCTACAGAGTTCTCTGAAGGGGGAGTCCTTATGGCGGGTTTTTTGAGCGCTGACTTTATAGCTAGATTCCTGGGGCGTTAGGTATACAATCATGGAGCCCTTTATGACGGCGTTCTACACCATCCAGGCTGTCCACCGTCAAAAGGGCGTCTCCATACGATCATTTTCCATCGCGCTATAGAGTCTTCTGAAAGGTGGGGGTCATAATGCCAGGTTTTTCAACTGGTAGTGATGGGGCAGTTCTTATGTAAATAACTAGTAGATAAAATAAACCATTTAAAAGGGCTTTATGAACTTGATATATGCTGTGACCTAGGTCAGGAGTGGATGAGGGGACTCCCTTGACTCTTTCCTGAAGATGTGGTATTGCGCCAGGTGTATTCAGGAAAATGTAGTGTTGCGCCAGGTGGGTTCAGAAAGTTGTGGTGTTGCGCCAGGTGCGCCCTGAGTTAAGCGAGTACAAGGTTGCGTCCTGATTCGTGGTTGACATTATGTGCGCCAGGTAAGCCAGATGCACAGGGCGCACAAGGCGCAGAGACTTATTTTTGCTGATGCAGCTTCCTTGAGGACAGAGGCACTGATATCAGGAAAGCGGATACAGACCTCAGCTTCCTCAGGGTGAGGGGCTTAAGTGTGATGGGAGGCGAAGAACCTTCTGGCAGCATTAGACAGGGGAGCAGGACCTTTTGGGGAGGCATCCTGGATGACGGCCCTGACTTTGGAGGCAGTGGTGGCCGGGGGGGACTTCTTTCCCTTAGCCTTGACCTTGGCTTTATTGGCTCTGACCATAGCATTCAACTCAGAGGTACTGCCATGGAAGACCTGATTATGGGAGCAAGAGGGTAGGGGGACAGGGTTTGGGTGGGCTGTGGAGGTGTTCAGATGGGGGTGGGAAGGAGGGCCAGTGTCACAAACGGTGACTAGCAGGAGAGGTCTTCACATGACTCATACTTATGAGTCATAAGGTTTTAGTATTTCACATGACTACGCGATAGCGTGTCATTCCTTTGTTATGATTGGTTTGCTGTTTTGACATGACTCACGATTGTGGTCATATGATTATGACTTTCGCACATGACTTGTAGTTACAAGTCATGTGTTTCACGTATGTGATACAAGTTGCGCACATGATAGGTTTATTGTGTTTTAATTAGTTAGTTGTTATGGCGTAGTGACTCATAGGAGTCAGCTGATGGATTTCACACTATGACTCACTTATGAGTCATAGGGGCGGGTGATGCGAAGGATGAGTCATGAGTTGCGGGAAGAACGGTTATAAAAGAGAGCCCTTACGGCCTCTTAGTTGAGACACGAACCATCTCCTCTACACCTCCGGCGATTGAAATCTCAACCCCACGAGAAATCATCGTCAACATCCTTTCTCTAAAAACGCACTCTCAGTGAGCTGCACCCCCCCCCTATGATAGATTCGGACCTGGGCACCCGTTTCTTAGGGACCGTCCCATCCCCCTCTTCGCTTTTGTTTCGCGTCCTCGCTTAACATTTGCACGGTCGGCAACACCCTCGCGTCCATGTTACAGACGGCTGGGATCACGGTTCGCAGTAAGAGAAAACTTTTCACAAGGCCACGGTCGATTTCTCTGCTCTCTTCGACTACGTTTCGCTTGAGGCTGCCTAGTCAGACACGCACACGTTTCCGATAGTTCCTACGATACTTGGGTCTACCCCTCCTCTCCTCCGCTTGGTTTCGTCCCGTGGCTCGGTTACAGCCAAACATCCTCTCATTAGCTGGCACTCTTACTGCCACTTCCCCTGGGTCCACCCCTTCCCCATGGCTCGGCTCGGCCACAGCCCTCGGTTACGCTCGGTCATGGTATTGCACTGCCTCCTTGGACGATGTCAACGCCTTGGGTTACGGAGTAATGTGATGGATTTGCTTGGTTTTAGCGTTGCCTGTCCCCCCGTTCTGTGTTCTGTAGTTTTGGCTGAATTTTCACGGTCGGGTTTCTGTCAGAGTACTCTGGGATATTAATGTGGTTTCTTTTGTTATTATGTCAAGGGGGAGTTTTCGGGTCCGGTTTTCCTGTTGTCTCCTGCTTGTCGTGTTGGTGATTTATTTCTGTTGTCTACTTAGCCGATAGGGGTATCTTTGTCTTCGCGGCGGGATCGTGCGGTTGGTTCCACACCAGAGGGACTTGGGATGATGGTTTTTTCCGGTGGTCCGAGGAGGATTTCTTTGGGGTTTTTTCCTTACCATAGCTTACCGCTGCACGTAGCCTTGTTCCCCGTAGTTGATAAATACAAAGCGCATGATAAAAAAAAAAAAAAAAAAAAAAAAAAGGCCTCTTAGTTGAGAGTTCTTCACGCAATCATCTAAGTTATTTCCTTACCAATATACTTTATCTTTACTTTATACTTTACCGGGCCGAGGACATAGTGTCTCTCACGAGCTTAGCGATATATTGTACGAGACAGGAGTCTGTATACTCAGCTGTCGTTGTTCGTACAAATTCGGGATAGTAAGATTATTATCGATAAAGAGGTTACCTGCTGCAAGTATCGCCCGAAGGAAGAGGATTGTAACATTTGATTGCGTCAAATTAAGCAGCACTTAACTACAAACAGACACAACAGAATCACCACAAGAAGACAACATCGAAGTAGCAGTATTCGATACTACTACATTAGGAGAAGCACTAGATCAGACACTAGGAGAATCAAGGGCAACTAGCCCAGACACACCAGAACCAGCATCACCAGCGGGGTCGGAAGCAACTACGCTACCAGGCGGAACCCGAAGAACCACGATGTCAACAGGAGCAGCAAACGTGATGGGGGAAGAGACAACAGACATGGAGGGCGCGGGTACCCAGGTGCCGGAACTCAGCGCGGACCCACATCAGCAAATCATAACAAACCTCACGGGAGGCAACCGAAGACCGAAGATCAAAGAACCGGAAACGTTCACAGGAGAACGAACCAAACTAGGAGGATGGCTAGCATAACTTAAGGTTTACTTCACAGCTGTGGGATGGACGGAAGGACACCATACCGATAGGATACTATATGCCGCAAGCCTCTTAAGAGTTGAGGCAGGAGCCTGGATAACACCATATGCTGAAGGACGACTCTCCCACGAATGGGAAACATGGGAAGCGTTTGCAGACGAAGTCAGAAATCAATTCGGAGCCATAGATGCCATGGGAGAAGCAAGGCTCAAGATACAAAAGTTACGACAAGGGAACAGAACTATGACGGAATACTGGAACGAATTCCGACTCGCGGCTACCGAAGCAGAGCTAGACGATCATACAGCAGGAGAATGCCTACTCTCAGGCATGAACTCAACACTCCAAGAGGCATGGGGAACAGATAGCGGCGATTTTGTCGACACAGAAAGACTGGCCAAATGGGCAATCAAGAAGGAAACCAAATTAGCAACGGTCAAACACATACAAAAAAAGGCACAACAGAGAAAGCCGCTAATGCCCCGCGAAACCTAAATGGAACATTCAGACCAAATAACAACAGCGTCTCAGAAGGGGATCCAATGGACTTGGATGCGACACGACGAAAGCCAAGACTACACCCGGAAGAATTCAAAAGAAGGATAAGGGAAAAATTATACCTCAAATGCGCAGGCACTAGACATCAAGTACGAAATTGCGACAAACCAAGAGCCGGGAGGAATTATACCAGTACACCAAGACAATGGCAAACCCAAAGAAGGGTGGGACCGTGGGCAGCAAAGCCAAGCATCAAGGAGATCGAGGTCAAGAAAGACTCCGAGCAGTCGGGAAACGACGAAAGTCCCAGTAAGAGATGGTACTAGGGACAGCCCAGAACGAAAACCCATCATCATGGAAAATTATACGTGGCACTCAACTATACGGAATCCCTCGAACGAGAAAATGATCATATCATGATCAAAATACAACTACAGGGAAGACAAGAATCAGTTACGATAAACGCGATGATCGATTCAGGGGCCACTGAAGACTTTATCGACGAAGGAATATGCACGAAACATGGAATTACGAAAACAAAGGCCAAGAAAAGAAGAGAGATTTACCTCGCAGATCGAAAACCAAGTGCTATGGGTCCAGTTACCCATCTGGCGAAAGTACCTATGGACGTCAACACCCATAGGGAATTGGCAACCTTTCAAGTAGCAAATCTCCAAAACCATGAAGTCATCCTAGGAATGCCATGGTTACGAACACACAATCCCACAATTGATTGGGATCAGAAAAAGATCACGTTTAACAGTGAACGATGTACGACATAGTGTCTCAACAGTTCGCCCGTTGCGTATACAGTACCAGAGGATGAAGCCCTGGAAGAAAACCTCGTCACCAAATACTCAGAAGTACAAGTTGAGGGGAACGCACGAGTCCAAGTTCAGAGACTATCTCCTCAGGCTAAGATGCCTACGAAAGGATCGAAGGAGGCGGCAGGACACGACCGGTACGCCAATGAGCAAGTCTGTATACTTGCAGGAGAACAAAAAACTGTTCGAACCGGGATAGCCATTGGAGTACCTCAAAATACCTACGGACGCATCGCTCCGCGAAGTGGATTAGCAGTCAAACACAGACTCACAACAAACGCAGTGGTAATAGACGCAGATTATACCCGGGAAATAAAAGTGGTCTTGGTCAATCAAGGTACCAACCAATTCCAAGTGGAACAAGGCGATCGGATCGCACAATTGATTATCGAAAAAGTCAACACGGAAGAACTACAGGAAGTTCAAAAACTAAAAAGAACGGACCGAGGAACCAAAGGATTCGGAAGCACGGACGATTCGGAAAAAGACAAAAAACCGATTCACATCAGCGAAATATCGGCCAAAGCATTCTGAAGCTTTTACCGAAGAGGAGAAACAACGGGCATCCTACGATGGGATCCAGTCCACGATGAGATCTATCTGGAAAAGATCAATATCAGTACCGTACTGGCAATCAAGGAAAGACAAAAGAAGAAGGAGGAAGAAAGACACAACCTCCAAGAGACGATACCACAAGAGTATCATGAATACCTCGATGTGTTCGAAAAAGGAGAAAAGACAATATTACCACCATATCGGAGAGGAATCGACTTAGGTATCGACCTGGAACCAGGGGAAGAAGTACCTGACAACAAGATATATCCCCTCAGCTATGATGAGATTCAAGAACTGCACAAATATATCAAGCAGAATGAAGCGAGAGGATGGATAAGAGAAGTGAAGGCTGAAGAGCCTCACCGATTATGTTCGTCAAGAAAAAGGATGGAAGCCTACGATTATGTGTGGACTATCGAGGGCTCAACGAAGTTACAAAAAAGGACCGATATCCGTTACCACTAATAGGCGAAGCATTGGATCGGTTGAGCACCGCCAAATACTTCACAAAATTGGACATCAAGGACGCCTACCACAACATCAGAATAAGGGAAGGCGACGAAAACAAGACAACTTTCAGCAGCAAGTTGGGAACTTACCAATATCTGGTGGTACCATTTGGACTATGCAATGCACTGGCTGCATTCCAAAAATGGATCAACAGAGTACTACTACAATACATCGATATGTGTTGTATAGTATATCTGGATGACATCCTCATATACTCAAACGACCTAAAACAACACCAAAAAGACGTCAAAAACATCCTGGAAGCTCTTCGACCATCAGGAATAAAAGTCAAACCTTCAAAATGCGAATTCCATAAAAAGGAAACAGAATACCTAGGATTTGTGGTCAGCCAAGAAGGAGTCAAAGTGGACACAGTCAAA
>NESQ01000502.1:0-53879 GCA_003070745.1 Tuber borchii | reverse complement strand
GAATATACACATGACTCCTGAAATCAACAGAGCTGAAATCTACCATGCTGGTCAAATGTTCATTTTGTCGTCGAAGATACATGCGTGCAGGCCCATACGAGGCACACCTCCGAAAAGCGCATGCAGATCTCAATATCATACTTGCTTCTATCCTATGAAATCCGCCTCCGAATCGCATTGATGACCCCGGAACCGACCTAATTCATCAGAACTTGAATGAAGCGAGCGAGCGCCCCGATTCAGACTACGAATCAGATCCTGCCAGTGATCCGGCCGGATATGAACGCGACGCAATTAATGACCTTACGTACAACTCCGATACTGACGCACTTAGCGACAACATGTCTTCGTCTGCTGCTGAACAGACGTATTATGAACGCGCCGGAGAAGCAATTGGAGACGTCAACAGATATGAGCAAGAACATATCAAACTGTGCGAGGACCCATGGGCTCCATTCACCAGTGTGAAGGGGTTCAAACTTGCATCTTGGTTCATTGAGAGTAAATCCTCGAAGTCGCAGATCAATGATTACTTTGCAAATGATCTCGGTGACCCGGCGTCAATTGGCTATAGCTCCATGTATATGCTGGAGAAACTTCTTCGATCGTTGGATCCGGATGGCCCATATCTACGATGGTTCGAAGGACAAGTTGCCAGTGAGGACGGCAAGAGCACGTTACCATTCTTCTATCGCAACATCCTGGACTGCGTGAGATATCTTCTTCGGCAGATAACCTACCGAGATGACTTAGTATATGCGCCGCGCCGGGAATTCGATCAGAATGGACAGAGAATATATGCCAAAATGCATACGGCCGACTGGTGGTGGGACGTTGAAGTATAGTTTTCCGCCCACCTTCATTTAAGGTTGTTAACAGTGCGTAGGAAACACTTCCCGATGGGGCGACGGTGGTTCCAATCATTGGGATGTCTGATCAGACCCATCTCACCAATTTCTCGGGGGACAAGAAGGCATGGCCAGTCTACATTACTATCGGAAATCTTCCGTCGACTAGACGCAACAGACCTGGATCAATGGCAGTTCTCCTTCTTGCGCTATTGCCCGTTCCGCCCATACTCGCCAAGATCCCTGCAGCAGACAAACCCCAGAGACAGATTAATGCCGACACCCTTCAGGGCGTATTCGAACTCATCTTTGAACCCTTGAGAGATACTACGCTAGAGGGCGTCCCAATAGACTGTGCCGATGGGAACATCCGGAGATGCTTCCCGATCTTGTCTTGGTGGATTGCTGACCATATGGAAAACCCCGCACTACGTGGGATAAAAACCAACGCCTGTCCTAAATGTGAGGTCCCTCCTCATGAGTTAGGAACTGTCGCCAATCATCATCGGGCTAGAAATTACGCAAGAAACGAACGTTACGAACGCCTTGGTATAAAGACGGGGCAAAATATTTTTCAAGCACTTGAAAGAGTTTCGGCGTATGATCTGCACATGCCGGATTTGCTACATACGATTTATCTAGGACTATTCAACCATATGATGGAATGGATACAGGGATTTCTCAAGAAACACTCACGAGAGTAGGCGTTCGGCGACGCCTGGAAGGCTTTGCTGCCGTACCCGGGATTCTATGCGTCCAAAAAAGCTTACCGTGAGATTACGCAGTGGCAAGGAAAGGAGATGAGGGTTCTAGGGCGGTGTCTGTTGGGAGTCCTCGCCGTGGCATTGAGACAGCCTGATAGCACACAAGTACAACCTTTCAAACGTGCGCTCATTTGTGTCGGGTCGCTACTTGATTTTAGCATGATGGCTCAATACCGAAGCCATACAGACGAGACCATACAGTATATGGAAAACTATGCGAAGCGTTTTCACGAGACGAAAAATATCTTCTTGGAGTTTAGGATATCGAAACAGACGCAGGCCAAGGCTGATGAGCTGCGCAAGGAGCTACGCCGCCAGCGTACGCTAGTAAACCAGTCAGTCGCTAGATCGAAGAGGCCCCGGGTACGCGAGGAAGACCGCCAAGAAAACGACCAACGTATGGACTTGATCCACGCCGAATCCCATTTCAACTTTATTAAGATGCATCTAATAATTCACTTTGGCGAGCAGATCTACCAGTTTGGCAATATTCCTATGTATTCTGCCAAGTTTGGAGAGCTCGCGCACAAGGAGCAGATCAAGAACGGGTATCGACGTTCAAAGAAAATTTATGCAGCGCGACAGTTATTAAGCAGCTACGGCTGGCAGCATGCGATCCGGATGAGACTTTTGAACTTAGAATTCCTGCGACGTACCAGAGCAGATCTACAAGTGGAGGTAGTCGAGCATTTAGAGAAAACGAGAAGCACGTCAGTCCCACCTGCCTATTATAGGATTCTGAAAGGACGTCGTGATGAGATACGCAACGTCGTCGATATTAGCAGAGTGTCCGATATCTCCCTGGAAACAATTTGTCGAGAATTGATACGATATAGCTGACTGAACCTGCCACTCAGGCGCCGGCTTCCTGAAGATCTGGCGGTACTTCGATCGCTACCGGTTGAACTAATGACGACACTTGAAATCCCAGTGCTTGCGTTCCAGGAAACTGATGTTTACGACATACACCGGGCCCGATGCACTGGTACTCGACTCTTCTGTAACCAGGCGAGCAGGAATGATTCTATTTGGATACAGGCTGGTGGCGAGCAGACGTATGGTGCGCTTAGGGGGCGTGTCCCGGCGAAGCTCATAGCTCTTTTCAAAATCAGGGATTACACGCACCAGGAAACTGTCTACCGCCTTGCAGGCGTTCAATTGATGAGTGTGGTTAACTCAGGGCGCCCGTCAGACGTACACGGCCTTGTGACGGTTCATCTGAGGGATGACGCTCGGGAACTGACAATTGTGGATATAGGAACGATCATAGGCCTAGCACATCTCATACCAGAAACGGACCTGTGCTGGCTTGTCAATAGCAGGTTCGATTTAAGAACGTTTAATGAGATCTATTGAACCACACAAAAGGGGGCTGGTCCTATATAATTTAACACGGATGTATATGAGTTATTAAAGTTTGGCTCCGTCGCTCCCACGCCCTGGCTCCATCGGGGAGCCAGGGCGTGGGAAACGACAGAGCCAGGACATGGGAAACGGCGGAGCCAGGAGGTTGGAAAGAGATCAGTATATAGACGAAAGAGATCAGGAGTAGTATATACTAGTAGACATAGAAATTGAAATTTCTTGAATTACCCTAGTCAGACCGTGGGTCAAATTTACAAGTAGTACTACTACTAGTAGTATCGTGGGTTAGAGCTACTAGTACGTCGCTCCCCCGAAAGAGATTGGACATCGCTCCATGAGTGAGAGAGTGCATCGGGAGGAGACCCAGAAGGGGCAGGGAAAGAGGGTGTATTGGGGAGGCGTCGGGACGTAGGAAAGAGGGTAGGAAGGAAGAGGGGCGTCCTGACGATACATTAGGGCCAGGGGCGGTGGGGAGGCGCCAGGACGCCAGTGGAATGAAACCCAACTTTCAGACGCAACGGGCATTAAAACTCACGTCAGGACGCACGGGACGCAGGGGACGAAAAAATTGACGAGTGATATGTCAGGACACAGCGCCCGCGCGTCAGACACATGTTAAATTTTTGCTGATGTGGACGGATTCCAATTCTGTTTGCTGGAAGTTATTGGGCCCGTTGCCAGCTACACAACGGTATAAGGTTCGGCCCTGCGCGATCAAATCTCATGATGTTGCTGTCTTCAGTGGAGAAGGTGTCCGGAGGAGTTGTTCGGAGGAGCCTGAGCTAGGTGTGGGAACCTGGAAGCTTGTATATTAATAAGTACTAGTAGTAGAATTAGACATCTAATAGAAGACTATTTAAGAGGACTTTAGAAGATCTAGTATTGAGACCTGGGTCAGAGACGGGTAAAGGGGGAACCCTTGGGGTTATCTGAATACTTCTTGCAGATTGTGTGTTGTGTCCAGAGTCCTTCCTGAAGATTGTGTATTGCGTCCGGAGCTTCCTGAAGATTTGGTGCTAGATGTGGCTGCATCTGGACGCAGGTTCTACACTACCCTGCGTCTAGAATCGCGATTGACGTTTTGAGCGTCCTAAGCGTCTGCAGCACAGGACGCTCCGGACGCATATAATAATTTTTGCTGATGATGGCATCGGCCTAGGAGTGACAAGACGATCGGCCCCGAATAGGATAGGTCAAGATTTGGGGGTGCTGAGCACCGGGTGCTGAGGGGGGGGGTGTGGGACTGTGTCGGAGGTGTCCATAGTGTCGGAGTCGCCGGGAGGGCCTACAGGGGTGGGATTAGCGGGGGGGCGCTCAGGGCAGTCTCTATCCCTAGCAGAGTGAGGGCCATGGCAGGTTGGGCATCTGGCCGGGGAGGCTATGCATCAGCCAAGGATGGTGTTACAATCCTCTTCCGTTCGGGCTATACTTGCAGCAGGTAACCTCTCTCTCGATAGTAATCGTACTATCTTAGATTCGTACGAACAACGACAGCTGAGTATACAGACTCCTGTCTCGTACAATATATCGCTAAGCTCGTGAGAGACACTATGTCTCCGGCCCGATAAAGTATAAAGATAAGGTAGTGTATATTGTAAGGAAATAACTTAGATGATTGCGTGAAGAACTCTAAACTAAGAGGCCGTAAGGGCTCTCTTTTATAACTGTTCTTCCCGCAACTCATGACTCATCCTTCGCATCACATGCCCCTATGACTCATAAGTGAGTCATAGTGTGAAATCCATCAGCTGACTCATATGAGTCACTGCGCAATAACAACTAACAAATCAAAACACAATAAACCTATCATGTGCGCGACTTGCGTCACATGCGTAAAACCCATGACTCGTAATTACAAGTCATGTGCGAAAGTCATAATCATATGACCACAATCGTGAGTCATGTCAAAACAATAAACCAATCATAACAAAGGAATGACACGCTATTGCGTAGTCATGTGAAAATACCTAAACCTATGACTCATAAGTATGAGTCATGTGAAAACCTCTCTTGCTAGTCATCGTTTGTGACATTAGCTCCCTCTCCCCCTAGCATCGGTCCCTCGATGCTCAAAGCCCTAGATCCGTCACCCGACTTCCCAAACGTTTTGCTTCCCTTCGCATTCTCCGAATAACATCTTCGGAGTCCCTCCACCTCTTGCGCACAACTTCGAGGGTGAGGTTCCCAACCTCCAGGGCTCGTTGTTGTTCCGAGATTTTTGTTTGTTGATCTTCAATTAACAATCGTTGGTCTTTCAGTCGTTCTTGGAGGCGGTCTCGTTCATCCAGCAGTTCATCAATCTGCCTTCGTAGACTTTCCGGGTCCGGAACCGTCGTTGTTTCTGAATTTTCGCCCCCCTCTTCAGCCAACCGTGTCCTCACGGTTTCTCTCGCTTTCCTCGTTTTTTCGTCCCTTTTCGTAAGGGGTTCCTTTCTTCCTTCCGACCTCGGGTAGTAGCCGGCTTTGATCTTCTCGTTCTTATGAGACCGGCAGTCGTTTCGAAAACATTGTTCCCAATGTACCTTTTTGTGTTCTTCGTTCGAGGTTCGTTTTTTTAGTCTTGGTTCTTGTGGGTACCACCCCTGTCCTTGTTTCTCGCTCATGTGCACGAAGCACCCGTCGTCATAACATGCCGTCCACGATAGTCCATTGTGTTTTGCCGTTTCAATGGCCTTCGCTTGTCTTTCGTTCAGTTCCTGTTCCGTTGGCATGTTGTAGCCCGGGCTAGTAGGCGGAAATTGCCCTGGCTTGGATTCCTTGTCTCCCCATCCTTGGTCTGGCTTGAGCTCGATTTTGAGCTCTACCCAGTCTTGGCTTACTTGGGTATCGTTGGTGGAAGTGGAAGATTGCATGTTGTGCGTTGTTGAAGTTTTCTGAGGGGTACCAGACTTTGTCGTGTTCTGGTGAGTATCCTTTCCACTTAGCTCGGTATTGGAGCTTTTCGAAGTGGAGTCGAGAGTCGATTATTTCGTCGAGTTCGTATTCTTGTTCGCCTTCGATTTCGATAGGCGGAGGGGGTTCTTGAATTTGGGAAGGAAATCGGTTGTCTTGGTAAGGTTCGAGCAGTGAGATGTGGAATGTGTTGTGTATTGCCATTGATGGCGGTAGGTCCAGCTTATAAGCGCTCGTTCCAATCTTTGTCAAGATTTTGAATGGTCCGATTTTCTTGTAATCCAGTTTCTTTGATGGTCTCGTGGTCTTGATATTTCGCGGTAGTAACCACACTTTATCTCCTGATTGTAAGTTCGGATCGGGTTTTCGGTGTCGATCGTAATATTCTTTTTGTCGTAATTGGGCTGCCACCATTTCGTTTCGTAATGACTCATGTAGTTGAGTCATTTCTTCTGGTTTCTTTTGGTTTCCTTGGATGAGGTGTCCTATCATCTCGTATTCGGGGTTGATTCCGTAGTTTGCAAAGAAGGGCGTGTTCTTGATTGTTTCTTGATATCCGTTGTTGTATGCAAACTCTGCTAGTGGCAGATATCCACACCAATCGTCTTGTTGGTAGTTGATATATGCTCGGAGATATTGTTCCAATATCGCGTTCGTCCTTTCTGTTTGTCCGTCTGTTTGAGGATGAAACGCTGTGCTTAATCTTCGCTCGATTCCGAGTTCTTCCGTTAGTTCCATTTCTTCGATTGTTGCTTCTTCCCAGAATTGTTCTTTGGGTAGTAGTATTCCTTCCTGTTTCGCCAGGTGTTTTTCCTTCAGGGTTTGTATGTCCCCTGTTCTTCTTGTGAGGGCATCTGGTTTTCCCCCTTCTCTTCCTGGTCGATATATCATCCTGAAGTTGTATTGGCTCAACTTCCTTACCCATCGCCTTTGTCTATCCGTTAAGGCCTTGGTGGTCATGAACGTTGTAAGGTTCTTGTGGTCGGTAAAGACTTGAATGCGATATCTGCTTCCTTGGGTATATCTTCTCCATTCCTCGAAAGCTTGTACCACGGCTAATAATTCTTTGTCGTGTACGTCATAGTTGAGTTGCGCATCCCTCATTCCTTTGGATCGATAAGCCACGGGTCTCCATTTCCCATCTTCACATTGTTGTGATAGTATGCCTGAGCATACGTATTTCGACGCGTCCGTTTCGATTTTGATAGGTCTCCTGGGATCGAAGTGTACTAGCACCGGAGTCGTGGTGAGTGCTTTTCGGAGTCCATCGAAAGCTTGTTCTTCTTCGGTTTCCCATTTCCATTTGCCATCGTATTTTTTATGTGTTCTTTCGTATAGTGGTTTTGCTATTCTGCTGAATCCTTGGATGAACCTCCGATAAAAGTTGCAGAATCCCAAGAATCGTTGGATTTCGGTTTTTGTCTTTGGCAGTTGCCATTCCCATATTGCTTGAGTTTTGACTGTGTCCACTTTGACTCCTTCTTGGCTGACCACGAATCCTAGGTATTCCGTTTCCTTTTTATGGAATTCGCATTTTGAAGGTTTGACCTTCATTCCTGATGGTCGAAGAGCTTTCAGTATGTTTTTGACGTCTTCTTGGTGTTGTTTTAGGTTGTTTGAGTATATGAGGATGTCGTCTAGATATACTATACAACACATATCGATGTATCGTAGTAGTACTCTGTTGATCCATTTTTGGAACGCGGCCGGTGCATTGCATAGTCCAAATGGTACCACCAGATATTCGTAAGTTCCCAACTTGCTGCTGAATGTTGTTTTATGTTCGTCGCCTTCCCTTATTCTGATGTTGTGGTAGGCATCCTTGATGTCCAACTTCGTGAAGTATTTGGCGGTGCTCAACCAGTCCAATGCTTCGCCTATTAGTGGTAACGGGTATCGGTCCTTTTTTGTAACTTCGTTGAGCCCTCGATAGTCCACACATAACCGTAGGCTTCCATCCTTTTTCTTGACGAACATAATTGGTGAGGCTCTTTCAGCCTTCACTTCTCTTATCCATCCTCTCGCTTCATTCTGCTTGATGTATTTGTGCAGTTCTTGAATCTCATCATAGCTGAGGGGATATATCTTTTTGCCAGGTACTTCTTCCCCAGGTTCCAGGTCGATTCCCAAGTCGATTCCTTTCCGATGTGGGGGTAGTGTTGTCTTTTCTCCTTTTTCGAACACATCGAGGTATTCGTGATATTCTTTTGGTATCGTCTCTTGGAGGTTGTGTCTTTCTTCCTCCTTCTTCTTTTGTCTATCCTTGATTGCCAATTCGGTACTGATATTAATTTTTTCCAGATAGATTTCGTCGTGGACTGTGTCCCATCGTAGGATACCCGTTGTCTCCCCTCTTCGGTAAAAACTTCCGAATGCTTTGGCCGATATTTCGCATATGTGAATCGGTTTTCTGTCTTTCCCCGAACCGTCTGTCCTTCCGAATCCTTTGGTTCCTCGGTTCGTTCTTTTTAGTTCTTGAACTTCCTGTAGTTCTTCCATGTTGACTTTTTCGATAATCAATTGTGCGATTCGATCGCCTTGTTCCACTTGGAACTGGTTGATACCTTGATTGACCAAGACCACCTTTATTTCCCCGGTATAATCTGCGTCTATTACCCCCGCGTTTGTTGTGAGTCTATGTTTGACTGCTAATCCACTTCGCGGAGCGATGCGTCCGTAGGTATTTTGAGGTAGTCTGATGGCTATCCCGGTTCGAACCGTTTTTTGTTCTCCTGCAAGTATACAGACTTGCTCGTTGGCGTACAGGTCGTGTCCTGCCGCCTTCTTCGATCCTTTCGTAGGCATTCTAGCCTGAGGAGATAGTCTCTGAACTTGGACTCGTGCGTTCCCCTCCACTTGTACTTCTGAGTACTTGGTGACGAGGTTTTCTTCCAGGGCTTCATCCTCTGGTACTGCATACGCAACGGGCGAACTGTTGAGACACCATGTCGTACATCATTCGCTGTTAAATGTGATCTTTTTCTGATCCCAATCAATTGTGGGATTGTGCGTTCGTAACCATGGCATTCCCAAAATGACTTCATGGTTTTGGAGATTTGCCACTTGAAATGTCGCCAATTCCCTATGGCTGTTGATGTCCATAGGTACTTTCGCCATATGGGTAACTGGACCCATAGCGCTTGGTTTTCCATCCGCGAGGTAAATCTCTCTTCTTTTCTTGGCCTTTGCTTTCATAATTCCGTGTTTCGTGCATATTCCTTCGTCGATAAAGTCTTCAGTGGCCCCTGAATCGATCATCGCGTTTATCGTAACTGATTCCTTTTTTCCGTGTAGTTGTATCTTGATCATGATATGATCATTTTCTCGTTCGAGGGATTCCGTGTAGTTGAGTGCCGCGTAGTAATTCTCTATGATGATGGGTTTTCGTTCTGGTCTGTCCCTAGTACCATCCTTTACTGGGAACTTTCGTCGTTTCCCGACTGTTCGGCGTCTTCCTTGGCCTCGATCTCCTTGATACTTGGCTTTGCTGCCCAGGGTCCCACCCTTCTTCTGAACTCTCCTTGTTTGGGTGTTGTGGTGTAGTTCCTTCCGTCCCTTGGTCGGTCGCAGTTTCGTACCTGGTGTCCTGCCCCTGCGCATTTGAGGCATAGTTTTTCCCTTATTCTTCTTTTGAATTCTTCAGGGTGGAGTCTTGGTTTCCTTCTTGTCGCGTCCAACTCCATTGGATCTCCTTCCGAAGGGTTGTTGTTTGTTGGTCTGAAGGTCCCGTTCAGATTTCGTGATGTGTTGGTTGTTTTTTCCGTTGTTCTCTTTTTTTGGATATGTTTGACTGTTGCCAACTTGGTTTCTTTCTTGATTGCCCATTTGGCTAATGTCTCTGTGCTGACGAAATCTCCACTATCCGTCCCCCATGCTTCTTGAAGTGCCGTGTTCATTCCTGTAAGTAGACATTCTCCTGCTGTATGGTCGTCCAGGTCTGCCTCTGTGGCTGCAAGTCGGAACTCGTTCCAGTATTCCGTCATGGTCCTGTTTCCTTGTCGTAATTTTTGTATTTTGAGTCTTGCTTCTCCCATAGCGTCAATGACTCCGAATTGATCCCTAACTTCTTCTGCAAATGCTTCCCACGTTTCCCATTCGTGAGAGAGTCGTCCTTCCGCATATGGTGTTATCCATGCTCCTGCATCCCCTCTTAAGAGGCTTGCGGCGTATAGTATTCTATCGGCGTGATGGCCTTCCGTCCATCCCACCGCGGAGAAGTAGACTTTAAGTTGTGCTAGCCATCCTCGTAGTTTGGTTCGTTCTCCTGTGAACGTTTCTGGTTCTTTGATCTTTGGTCTTCGATTGCCTCCAGTGAGGTTTGTTATGATTTGCTGGAGTTGATCCGCATTGAGTTCCGGCACTTGGGTACCGGCATTTCCTGGGCCTGTTGTATTTCCTTCCGTCGTGTCTGCTGCTCCTGTTGCTAACGACATCGTATTCCTTCGGGTTCCTCCTGGGAGTGTAGTTGCTTCTGATTCGGCTGGCGATGCTGGTTCTGGTGTATCTGGGCTAGTGGCCCTTGATTCTCCTAGCGTCTGGTCTAGTGCTTCTCCTAGTGCAGTAGTGTCGAATGTCGCTACTTCAATATCGTCGTCTTGTGGTGATTCCGTTTTGTCTGTTTCTGGTTAAGTGCTGCTTATGGTGACGCAATCAAATGTTACAATCCTCTTCCGTTCGGGCTATACTTGCAGCAGGTAACCTCTCTCTCGATAGTAATCGTACTATCTTAGATTCGTACGAACAACGACAGCTGAGTATACAGACTCCTGTCTCGTACAATATATCGCTAAGCTCGTGAGAGACACTATGTCTCCGGCCCGATAAAGTATAAAGATAAGGTAGTGTATATTGTAAGGAAATAACTTAGATGATTGCGTGAAGAACTCTAAACTAAGAGGCCTTTTTTTTTTTTTTTTTTTTATATCATGCGCTTTGATTGTATTCAACTACGGGGTACAAAGGCTACGTGCAGCGTTAGCTATGGTAAGGAAAAACCCCCTGTGCAAAGAAATCCTCCTCGGACCACCGGAAAAAACCATCATCCCAAGTCCCTCTGGTGTGGAACCAACCGCACGATCCCGCCGCGAAGACAAAAATACCCCTATCGGCTAAGTAGACAACAGAAATAAATCACCAACACGACAAGCAGGAGACAACAGGAAAACCGGACCCGAAAACTCCCCCTTGACATAATAACAAAAGAAACCACATTAATATCCCAGAGTACTCTAACAGAAACCCGACCGTGAAAATTCAGCCAAAACTACAGAACACAGAACGGGGGGACAGGAAACGCTAAAACCAAGCAAATCCATCACATTACACCGTAACCCAAGGCGTTGACATCATCCAAGGAGGCAGTGCAATACCATGACCGAGCGTAACCGAGGGCTGTGGCCGAGCCGAGCCACGGGGGAGGGGCTAACCCAGGGGAAGTGGCAGTAAGAATGCCAGCTAATGAGCGGATTTTGGCTGTAACCGAGCCACGGGACGGAACCGAGCGGAGGAGAGGAGGGGTAGACCCAAGTATCGTAGGAACTATCGGAAACGTGTGCGTGTCTGACTAGGCAGCCTCGAGCGAAACGTAATCGAAGAGAGTAGAGAAATCGACCGTAGCCTGATGAAGAGTTTTCTCTTACTGCGAACCGTGATCCCAGCCGTCTGTAACATGGACGCAAGGGTGTTGCCGACCGTGCAAATGCTAAGCGAAGACGCGAAACAAAAGCGAAAGGGTGGATGGGACAGGCCCTAAGAGACGGGTGCCCAAGTCCGAATCTATCATAGGGGGAGGGTGCAGCTCACTGAGAGTGCGTTGGAGAAGGGTTGGATCCGACGATGATTTCTCGTGGTGTTGAGATTTCAATCGCCGGAGGTGTAGAGGAGATGGTTCGTGTCTAAACTAAGAGGCCGTAAGGGCTCTCTTTTATAACCGTTCTTCCCGCAACTCATGACTCATCCTTCGCATCACATGCCCCTATGACTCATAAGTGAGTCATAGTGTGAAATCCATCAGCTGACTCATATGAGTCACTGCGCAATAACAACTAACAAATCAAAACACAATAAACCTATCATGTGCGCGACTTGCGTCACATGCGTAAAACCCATGACTCGTAATTACAAGTCATGTGCGAAAGTCATAATCATATGACCACAATCGTGAGTCATGTCAAAACAATAAACCAATCATAACAAAGGAATGACACGCTATTGCGTAGTCATGTGAAAATACCTAAACCTATGACTCATAAGTATGAGTCATGTGAAAACCTCTCTTGCTAGTCACCGTTTGTGACAGATGGGGCTAAGGTGGCCTTCTTTGGGGCAGGTGGGGTTGGGGCAGCGGTGGTCGGCCTTGGAGTGGGGGCCCTCACAAAGCTAGCAAACAGGTGATTCCATCAGCAAAAAACCAGCCTGCCCCCTGTGCCTCATGTCGTTGAGTTTTACGTTTTGTCACATCGTGAGTTCTATGATCGCAATATTAAAAATCCCGTTAGTTTGACTAAAGAAGATGATATTAATTCCATTTTCTGCAAAATATGAGCAATTTTTATTAAGAACTCATGGACTTTTTACATACCGAAGTTGAGAAATTTGAGTTCATAACTTACAACTTTGTAATGTAAAATGTCTATGAGATATTGATAAAAATAGCTCATATTTTGCTAAAATTAAGATTTGTATCTGATTATTAGGGGACACAATCGGAAGCATCATGATTAACCGGGGTCACTCACGATTAGCCAAAACGTAAAACTCAACGACATTGCTCACCGTGGAGCACAAAAGACAGATTTTTTTTTTGCTGATGCTCTTTACACAGAGGTTTCAGGTGTCCGAATTTCCAGCAGTTGTAGCACTGGCTCTGAGAGTTAGAGGAGTAGGCCCTTTTGACTTCACGATTGTCGCCAAAGAGGAGGATATGGGGAGGATCGGTCATACGCCAAGCCAAGTCCGCTGGGACATTGACGACGACAGAGAAGGCTTTTTTACAGATAGTTCTGCTTTTACGGTGAGCATTGAGGAAACGAGAGCGGGTGATTATCAGGTTTTTAGCATTGTCAACGCCAGCAAGTAGTAACGGGTGAAGTTCCTTATCTGTGTCGGGGTGAGCGTCCATTCGTAGGCCATGTATGACAAACTGGACATCAGTGGGGGCATAGTGGAAATGTTCCCAGGGGTTATTGTTGACTGGGAAAGACTGGTTGAGACTTGCGGCGAAGGCATCAAAAAAGGGGGCGTAGCAAGAAGCGGGAATGAGGGGATCAGCCATATTAAGAGAAGCAGCGCCTTTTGGGCTAACCGAGACTATGAAAGACTTTGGCAGGTCAGAACCGGCTTCCCGTAGGACGGAGGCAGTGATATTGGGGAAACGGACGTGAATAGAGGTTCCATGAGGGTGGGGGCAATGGGTCGATCGGGGAGCGAAAAACCTTCTGATAGCACTAGGGAGGGGAGCAGGACCCTTTGAGGAGGCATCCTGCGCGGCAGCCGCCACTATGTTAGCAGAAGTGCCAGGGGGGGAATTCTTCCCCTTTTCTTTGGATTTGGCCTTATTCGCCCTAACCACAGTATTAAACTCAGAGGTACCACAATGGATAACCTGGGTGTAGGACTTTGCCTGAGGGGGGGCTTGAGGGGAGGGGGGCAGGCCTGGAGGGAGGGACCGAAGAGGAAGGGCTGGAGAGTCCAGGGTGGGTGACAACAGAGGCTGGGGGGGGGGCGACCCCCTTTCTTAGGGGCCCCGGTGGTGGGGGGGGCGACAATCCTATGTGATAGGCCCCGGAGGGCATCCCGGACTTCACGGAGTTGCTCATTAGGGGAGAAGTTAGCGACCTGAGACTGCAGGTCGTGGACTGCGGAGCGGAGCTCCTCCGACTGGCAGCCGAGTGAGTTGACTGCATGGAGGGAGGCACATATCAGAGGGAGGAGAGAGCTTTCGCCAATCGAGTGGCTATCGCATTTCTGGGGTGTCAGGGAAGAGAGCTGCTCAGGAGTGAAGCTGATGAGAGAGCAGGTACGAGAGAAAAAGCGAGGCCAAAAAACGAGCCTCAGGGGAAATCTCTGAGGTAGATGGAGTAACGGATGAGGGCCCTCTGTAGGACTAAAAGAGCGAGATGGAGGGACCGAGAGGTTCCATGACGAGTCGAAAGAGGGCATGAAGCCCAGCGGAAGTAGAAAAAGGGGTCAGGGTGGGGATTGTGCACTAGAAACTGTGGTGTTGTAAAAGCTATAGTCAGGAAAATTGAGGGCGTGGAGCGTGTTGCATAAGATAGAGGTTTTTTTTTTTTTTTTTTTATATCAATTTTGCATTTTATTCGTACAACTACCAGGAAAAACCAGACATGCAGCTCTAGCTATGGCCAAGAAAAACCTACGCATCTCTCCCACCATGAGATCAAAGCCATGCCCCCAAGACCCTATGGTATGGGCCCAACCGCACCTCTTGCCCCCCATAAGTAGCAACACTGCTAGCGAGCAAGCAGGAAGGCGCAGAAAACCCTTCTGAAAGCTCCCCTGAACAAACGAAAGGTTTACAAAAGAAAGCTCGCACAAACGGGGAAGAAAGAAACTCCACTAAGCGAAAACCTAACAAAGAATGAACACATCTGACTAGGGGCGGCCTCCAGTGACCTTAGACAAAGGCCGGCGACCGGCATTACTCTGAGCCCAAGGTGTTGATATCGACTAAGGAGGCAGTGTAATACCACGATAGAGCGTAACCGAGGATGCGACCGTGGACAGCCACGGGGGGCACAAGGCCGGGTGGTAGAAGGGTACCAGCCAAAAGAGAAGAACAGTAGCTATAACCGAGCAATGGGACAAGACCAAGAGGAGACGAGGAGGGGTAGACCCAAGTATCGTAGGAACTATGAGAAACGTGTGCGTGTCTGACTAGCCAGCCTCGAGCCAAACGTAATCAAGGAGAGTAGAGAAATAGACCGTAGCCTGATGAAAATCTTTCTCTTACTGCGAACCGTGATCCCAGCTGTCTGTAACATGGACGCGAGGGTGTCACCGACCGTGCCAATGTTCAGCGAGAATGCAAAACAAAAGCAGAATGGAGGATGGGACGGGCCCTAAGAAACGGGTGCCCAAGTCCAAATCTATCATAGGGGGGGGGTGCAGCTCACTCAGAGTGCGGGTAGTGAAAAGTGACGATGATTTCTCATGGTGTTGAGATTTCAATCGCCGGAGGTATAGAGGAGATGGTTCGTGATTGCATAAGGTAGAGGAAGACACCCTCGCATATATCCTCCGAACAGGAACCGGTCGGATAGAAGGCCGCAACGTATTCGGTCTTTCAAGATGGGTCATCTTGACTATGGGGTTTGGTGAGGGGATACAACTCCTGCTGTGATGAGTGTTGACCTAGCGGTCCAACGTCGGAGCCGGAGGGGGGTAAGTTGTCTTTTTACAAAGTAGAACTTTGCGCTAGGCAGGGTCCCTTGTCTCTAGTAATATATCGGGGAGCTCTGTGCCTAACACCTCTCTCCCCTCTGCCCTCTCTGTGGTGAGAAAGAAGAGACTTTCAGCTATGCCATCCTCCGCTGCGCAGCCAAAGACGCCCTGAGAACATGCCACCTTTATAGTGTGCTCTCAGTTGGCCCCGACTCCACGCTTTGGTCCTCCGCTCAACTCCTGCTAGGGCTCGCCTCCTATATCAACAAGTTGTGCACCAATTTCCCTCCCAGCATGGCCTCATTTGAGGTTTCATCTCCAGTTTCGATGGTTTTTCCTTCATCCCCGGCTGCTCCATGCTTTTTTGAGTCTTCTCCTCTGCATCCCACTTGATTTGAATGTTGGTTTTATTTCAGTTATTTTAAGTTTTATGATTTTTCTTGCTTGCCTGTGGTGGTTTGGTTTTTCTCTTACTGTGAATTCCGTATATTGGTATAGTGTCGAGTACTTGACACAGGTTGAAGATGATGGTTTTGAGTTTTTACTTTGTTGTTTTCCATTAGGATTAAGGTTTTCTTTACGCCATAGCTAGCGCTGCATGCGAGTTCTTGTATCTTAACAATGAATACATGATATAAAAAAATAAAAAAAATAAAAATAAAAAAAAACCTCTACCTTATGCAATAAGCTACCTGGCTGTCCACCCCTCCTGGTCCCAACCTGACCTCTCCCCCCTCTGTCCCCTGTGTGGCAAGGAACAGGAGACCTTCAGTCACGCCATCCTTTGTTGCGCAGCCCAAGATATCCCGAGGGCACAGCACCTTCAAGGCGTGCTCTCCATCGACGCCAACTCCCCACTTTGGTCCTCTGCTCATCTCCTTCTCAGCCTTGCCTCATACATCGAGGAGACATCCACCAACTTTCCTCCTACTATGGCCTCCTAAGAGGTGTCGTCCCCGGTTTCAATGGTCGTTCCTTCTTCCCCGGTTGTCAGGGGTCTTCTTGAGTCGTCCCCCCTGCGTCCAATCTGAAGTAAATATTGCTTTTATTTTATTTTACTTATTTGTGTTTTTTGATTTTTCTTGGTAGGCTTGTGTTGGTTTGGTTTTACTTTTTGTTGAATTCTGTATGTTGGTAATGTGTCGAGTACTTGACACAGCTTGGAGATGATAGTTTTGAGTTTTTACTTTGTTTTTTTCCGTTAAGATTAAGGTTTTCTTTACGCCATAGCTAGCACTGCATGCGAGTTCTTATACCTTAACAAGGAATATATGAGATAAAAAAAAAAAAAAAAAAACCTCTACCTTATGCAACACGAACCATCTCCTCTACCCCTCCTGCAATTGAAATCTCCACACCACGGGAAATCATCGTCAACACCCACCACCCGCACTCTCAGTGAGCTGCAGCCCCCCCCACTATGATAGATTCGGAATTGGGCTCCTGTTTCCTAGGGCCCGTCCCATCCTCCTCTTCCCTTTTGTTTTGTTTTCTCACTTAGCATTAGCACGGTAAGCAATATCCTCGTGTCCATGTTACAGACGGCTGGGATCACGGTTCACAGTAAGAGAAAGATTTTCATCAGGCTACAGTCAATTTCTCTGCTTCCTTCGATTATGTTTCGCTCGAGGCTGCCTAGTCAGACATGCATATATTTCTGATAGTTCCTACGATACATAAGTCTACCCCTCCTCTTCTTCGCTTGGTCTCGTCCCATGGCTCAGTTACAGCTACACTTCCCCTCTTTTGGCTGGTATTCTCCTACCATTCGGCCTTGTGCCCCCCACGGCTGCCACGGTCACATCCTTGGTTACGCTCTATCATAGTATTGCACTGCCTCCTCGGTCGATGCCAACGCCTTGGGCTCAGAGTAATTTCAGCCACTGACTTTTTAGTCTCCTTAAGGCTGCCCCTACGGAGATGGTGTTTTATTCGTTGTTAGGTTTTCACTTAGTGGCGTTTCAGTTTTTCCCATGTGTTCGGGCTTCCTTTTGTAATCCTTTCGTTTATTTAGGGGAGCTTTCTGAAGGGTTTTCTGTGTCTTCCTGGTTGCTCGCTTGGAGTATTTTACTTTTTGTGGGTGAGGTGTGATTAGGCCCATACCATAAGGTCTTGGGGACGCAGTTTTGATCCTATGCAGGAAGAGATGCCAGGGTTTTTCTTGGCCATAGCTAGCGCTGCATGTCTGGTTGTTTCCGGTAGTTGTACATAATATAATGCAAAACTGAGATAAAAAAAACCTCTACCTTATCCAAGTGGAAGCATCCAAATCTGACGACATCGTATAAAGTTACAAACCCTTCAAGATGAACTATCGAAAAGTGGTCATTCACTAAGGAATAAATCTCTGTAATAGTTAGATGCATAAGCCTGGAAAGTTGTCCAGTACTAGAAGCTAGTCTATACCTAGTAAGGAGGAAGCGTAAACCCCCTAAAGGACAGTTTAGCAAGAGACTGATAACTATAATTGTAACCATTAGTTCGATCGCATGTTTCGGTCACATAATGCCGGTAGATGGAATTTCTGAATGCATCTGCTGTCCAATTCCTGATAGAGCCGATACTAGAAGTGTAGATCTCTTTGGTCCAGCTGGTAGTATCTCAGTATTGACATACCTGGATGACTATTCGTAACTCTATTTACTTCAAATAAAAGATTGTATGAACACTACCAGAGGTATCCACACTATCGTAGAATAAAAGTTCCTATATGTCTATAAGTCATGTATGGGTGCGGAGGTTTTCCGGGTCAAACTGAATTCACATTTCCATTGAAGTTGGTGAAGATTTAGAGGAGATACTTGCTTATATGGGAAAGTTATGTGGCCTGCGAACACTCACACGCAGAATATAAATATCTGAGGTCTCTTCATAGCTTTTACAATCATCAAGCAACAGAGAAGAGACCTTAATAATATATACATGTTACAACCCCAAATCTTTATCGCTTTATATTCTCTCTATCTATCTCAAGAACCATTCATCTCCCTAGGCGATTATCTATATTTATCCACGAAGCGATTAGGGCCATAGTGTAATAACCGTTCCATCATTACGCTACCCCCATAACAGTTTAGATCAGGGACACGAAGCCTGAGCGAAGTGAAAGTGGAGCAGTAGAGAGAGATCTTCCTCTAAGCGATCAGCTGTTGTAATACTTATTGTCAGGAAAATAGAGGGTGCAGAGCATGCCTAGAGCATGCCTAGATCATGAGCTGGATGTCAAGGCTTTTATTAGTATGGAAGTTGGTGACTGGACACAGGATTTAGGATCACTTGTGAATGGAAGAACTACAGATAAAGAATACCAAGGAATTGAATTTGTATCTACAGATCTTGAGAATTGATTTTCTATTTACATGTACTTGAAGTTGTGGACGTTGAAGCCCGGAAATCTCGGCATCATGGCTGGTCACTCGATCTCTTGGCTTAATTTCGCTTATCCAATTGCGCTATTCCTGAGCCCGATCTCCGATGGTGGACTTAAAGGGTTTTTACGGTATTGGGCAGCATCGCAAAGGTTGCACCGTGTTGATTGTTGCTTCCAGGCTGCTCGCTTGTTGCTCCGCTGCAATCAAATATCTCCAGGCCTAGAAACCCTATTTTACACTTCCCCCTGGTCTCGCCATCCACCTGGGTGTCCAAGACTTTTAGGTCAACCAAAAAAAAAAACCTCTTTTCTCACCACCTAGCTCTCCTTGCACAAACCCTCTATTGTTGAATAGTGGAACTTCGGATTGCACTTGCGTGGCTCTGATAAGAATAATTTGTCAACTATCTGCGTGTGGTGTCCCTCATCAGATCCACGTGCCTGTTTCATTTATTGACTGCGCTGGGGCAAACCCTGCACTGAGACGATGCCCCGCCTGTTCGGCCTTGACAGATCCTGGTCCGCACTCAGCGAATTTCTCTCGCTCCTTGCCTCAGAGCGGATCTCCCCGCACCCTTCATGCCATCTCAACCGACCGAACCCTCTCGCCTCCTTCCCCACCCCAGCGCCTGACGTCCTCTGACCGTCTAGTCTCGCCTGGATAAATTTTGGGTCGCCATCCTTCAATCCCCTCGCTTCTCACTTCGCCCCGCATCTACATACAGGGAGCGTGACGGTTTTCCCCGTCAACCTGCCACACATTTAACCACGGTGCCACTGGTTTCAACTCCGTATCTGCCAAGCCAAGCAGTTTATGCACATATCCTAATCTGCAGCCCTGTCTCTAAAACTAGTCTACCACGCACAAATATTCCTCCCCTCTTCCTTTCCTACCTTCGTGTAGGCCTATCGCATTGCCTTTTCCAGAGTATCCATTCCCCTGGTCCCTGGAACTGTCAAATGAGTGCCCGGACTTCCCGCTTCCTCTCCCGCACTGTTGGTGATGCAACTTCTCGACTTACACGGCGAGCCCCCGTCGCCCTACCTGACGAAGAAAATGGTCCTTCCACATCTCTATTTAAATGGTTTGGTCTAAATGGCCTTCACAGACCTCCCAATTTCTCCCGCACCGTCAGTACAGCAGATGATGATGAAAAGGCTCCCCAAGACAAGCCAAAGAAGTTGGGCACTTTCAGCGGAGTAGAATCCCCCCCCCACAGTTCTCGTTCCCCAGGTTCTATTCCCGCTCATCCGCGACTTACAGGTGTTCGTGCCAACAACTTTAAATGTGCTTTCAATCCTCATGTTCCTCCGCTTCGGATTTATCCTGGGCCAGAGTGGCATTCTTGGAATGTTGGGTACTGCCCCTACTCCTTATTCGTTACAAACTAGAGTGTGGTTATTAACATTATAGCCCAGGCATGCTCCTTGTCAGGTACAGCTCCATTTTTCGTCAATCCCCCATGCTCTCCTCCAATGGACTCAATTATCTACCACACCCACGCCCATTCATCCCCGCTGCCTCCCCAAGAGACTTTACTAACACTGTCCCCCTAGCTACCTCATCAATCTAATCACAACATTGTCTATTTCAGCAATTTCTTCCAATGGCACTGTGCGCGGCGGCGGCGCTTACTATTTGATATCCCGCTCACTAGGACCAGAATTTGGAGGGAGCATTGGACTTGTCTTCTACCTGGGGTTTGTTTTCAATACCGGAATGAATGCCGTAGGTATGATTGATTGCCTAATGAACAACTTTGGTCAAGTTACTGGAAGTTCTGGTCACATCCTTCGTGATGGCTATGTTAGTATACTCCCGGCGCCCACTCCCCCGCTCTCAATACATTCTCTTGTAGTCTCAGAAACTTTAAGCTTGTCACCACGTTTATTTTCGGGCTTATTGTTAATTCTTCCGGCTCCTGTTAGTGGCACCGGTATCTTTATGCAACTGCGGTGCTTGTCTTTTGTACCGCTATATGTCTTTTGGGCTCCGCGATTTTCGCTCGGGCCTCTAATCTCCTCCTTGGAGTCCTTCTTCTGGCCACTTTCTCTATTCCATTTTCCGCATTTGTAGTTACACCTTTTTCCAGCCATGATATCCACTACACCGGTATCTCTATAGATACCCTTCTTGAAAATCTGAAGCCACGGTTCACTAAAGGTGCAGTTGGCAGTCAAACGTCGGGACGGTTGGTCATTCAGCTCCCTTGCGGTACCTCTTAAAATGACGTATTTTAGTGAGAATTGGCAGGATCTCTTTGGCATCCTTTTCCCAGCGACTGCCGGTATATTCGCTGGCGCTAGTATGTCTGGTGACCTACGCAACCCAAGCAAATCCATTCCCAAAGGTACACTACACGGACTATTACTCACCTTTGTTGCCTACACCATGGTAATACTTTCAATGGGTGCCACTATCAAAAGAGAGAGTCTCTACAAGGACCTCAATATCATCCAAGATGTTTGTTACACTCCCCTTTGCCGTTATAAGAATTCGGGGGTGCTAATTTCCATTTTAGATCAACGCCTCAAAGCATCTTATTTTGATGGGCGAGCTAGCATCATCCTTCTTCTCTGCGCTCATGGGCGTTATTGGTTCCGCCAAATCACTCCAAGCACTAGCCCGTGATGGCGTCGTTCCCGGTGTTTCGATATTTGGTCAGGGGACAAAGTCGCACGACGAACCGACTTATGCAATTATACTGACCTTCCTGCTCTCTCAGCTCACCCTTTTCGGTGATATCAATCAAATCGCTAACATCGTGACGATGACATATCTTATGACCTTCTTAGTTACTAATCTTGCCTGCTTTCTTTTGAAAATTGGGAGCGCGCCCAACTTCAGACCGAGCTTCAGGTATTTCACATGGTGGACAGCCGCTGCCGGAGCTGTTGTGAGCGGAGCAACAATGCTCTTTGTAAGTGCGGTGTATCGTGGCTAGCTATTTTTCGGCTAACCACTTAGCTAGGTTGATAAACTTTATGCTGGCGGCTGCCTTGCTGTATTGCTTTCATTGTTTTTGGTCATTCATTACACCACGCCACCGAAAAGCTGGGGGGATGTTTCTCAGAGCTTGATCTATCACCAGGTCCGGAAGTATCTTCTCAGACTTAAGCAGGAACATGTGAAGTTTTGGCGGCCCCAGGTAATGCCCTGCCTCTTTCAACTCCTTTTACCGCCGTTTATTAATTTACAGCCCTTTAGATATTGTTACTTGTCAATGATCCTCGGCGATCGTGGAAACTAATTCAATTTTGCAACGGTGATCAAGCCTTACCACAACAGAATGCAGAACAAGCGTAGCTAATCCCGTGGAAAACAGCTATGAAGAAGGGTGCTCTGTACATTTTGGGCCACATAGTTGTCACACCCGATTTCCAGGAGTCCTTTCCTGAGGTGAAGCGGCAACAGGCAGCATGGATGAAGTATATCGATTTTAGCAAAGTCAAAGCATTTCCTCAGATCTCGATTGCACCCACAATCGAGTGGGGGGCCCGGAACATTGTCCTTTCTGCAGGCCTTGGGGGAATGCGACCAAATATCGCTGTAGTGGGCTTCTATAATCTTGACGAGCACAGAGAATCGACCCCCCTCATCAATGTACCCTCCGCAACACCGATAAGTGATAAGACTTCTGCAAACCGCCGGTTAGCCCGCCAAGGCTTACCGAACAAACACGTTAGCCATATCGCTGATAACCTACCCACTGACAGCATGAGGAGTGAGAAGGCGGTAAGCGCAACTGGCTATGTTAATATCTTGGAGGACCTGCTCCTTTCATTGCAAATAAACGTCGCCATCGCAAAGGGATTCGAGGATCTTGAACTTCCACAGAAAGGGAAACATCATGAGAAGAAGTATATCGATCTTTGGCCAATACGTACGTGTTCCCGTCTCCTTTCATAGTAACCCACCACCTAATTCCAAGCCCAGAAATGTCTGCCGAGATTGAAAACGATGCCCCTGGCGCTGGCAGCGTTCTGACCACCAACTTTGACACTTATACGCTCATTCTGCAGTTGGTACTTGTTACATCCCTCGGCCTCTTATTCTCTCCTCTAATATGCATTATATAGGGCTGTATTCTTAACACCGTTCCGGCTTGGAAAAAAACGTATAAAGTCCGGGTAGCGGTTTTCGTCGAATACGAGAGTGATGTTAAGGAAGAGCAAGAAAGAGTTAAGAAGCTGCTCGAAAATTTACGAATACAGGCCGAGGTTTTAGTCATGTGGCTCTCGAGCGGCGAGCTTCGTTCTTATGAAGTTATTGTCAACGGATTGGCTCCAGAGGGCGATGACGACGTTGAAGAGATTCTCGGGAAAGAGGAATGGTGGATAGAACTACAGAAGCGAAGAGGTCAAGCTTCTTCACAAGACAGTCCCAGCCATCTTGCCGATCTGGCTCAGCTCGTCAGTGATGCTCAATGGCCCAGCAGCAGTTTCCAACAAGCAAACCGCCTAGGGTCACACGCAACGTTTGGAGGGTTGCGCAAACTTATCAAGAAGCCCCGAAGAAGACATTCCATGTTTGGACTCACAAGGCTTGGGATGCCGGTTTCCTTAAATATGCGTACCCATCGCCTAAACCCAGATGCGCTTGACCACGGATCTGCTTCCGAACTATCAAGTGATGAGGAAAGTAGCGATACGCTTCTCAGTGATGAAGAATCCATTGTCAGCGCTGCAAGCGAAAACGACGCCGACGAATACGATGATGAAGTAGTCTCTGTGCCAAAGACACGTCGGGCCAGTGTTGGAGATCCATTTGGCCTAGGCATGCTCTCCCGAAGACAGACATTACGGCAAACAGCTCTGAAATCATCCGCATTAAAGTCCTCTCCCGGTGATCTATATCGTGCACCACCACCCCACAATTCGCCCCCTGCATCAAGTTCGGATGGTGGCTGCTCACGAAGTGTATCGGCTTCGTTGTCCGTCAGACCTGAGCCACCCCACCGGAGCTCCACACCAACCTTCTCCTGTAAAGCCATACCCGATACTCAGGTTGCCGCGGAAGAAGGTGCTGGGCCTAGCATCATGTTTGCAGACTCCAAGCCTAGGAAGGCGACCAGCCTACCAGCGCAACCCCATCCACTCTCTTTTAACGACCTCCCTTCGAGGGCCCAACATCTAATCCTAAACGAGCTCATTCGAAAGCATTCGCAGGATACAGCAGTAGTCTTCACCACCCTACCCTCTCCACAATCCGGAACTTTCAAGAGTGAGAAAGATTCTCTAGAATACCTCACCGGTCTTGAGGTAATAAAATAATAGGGCGAAAAAACGATCGCCCTTCCCCTCCCCCTACCTCGCCCCCCACCGTGGCCAACCCTTTTCATTACCCATACTGACATTACCTAGGTTCTAACCGTAGGCCTTCCGCCCACGCTTCTAGTCCACTCTAATTCTTTAACTGTAACGACTGCCCTATAACCCCTTCCTCCATCATACGTACAACAATAACGAGCGCTCCGATATTGTTTCCTCCATCCTTTAATTCTTGCTACTCCCCACAATACCATTACACCTGTCGTTATTCCTGTGTCTCAAGTCTCTGCATGCATGCTCCATCCGTTGCCCTCCGTAAAGTAAATAAATCAAACGTACTTCATCCAGGCAGCGGAGTCACGGCGACCTTTTTTTTTCCCCTCTTCAAACAACATTACTCCAACTACCTGTTTTTTCCTATACCCTTTACCCTACACTCTTTTCCCTCAAGCGAGCCATGTCTCTTAATCCTCTGCTGCTCCTATGTTTCTATTGCATTGGATCGGACAGCGTCGCATAGATATGAACGGGCAAATGAGCATTAGTACATTATATCGAAGGCAGTAAGAGCAACCAGTACCGTCGCGAAAATGAAATGAAATCAGCTTACAGTAACTCATACAATCTGGCCCTCTCTTTTCTTCCCTGCCAAAAGCACTCCATACCGTGCTTATGCCTCCAGTGTATGCGAACATAAATTACCCGTGCACCCCATGCCAGCAATCTCGAGAAAACCTACAGAATACCAGCGAATCCCGGGCCCTCCCTACAAAATACCATCAATGTTTTTTTATGCCAGCCAACGGCAATGTTTCGCCTTTTGCCAAGAAAACCATTCTCATCTCCTGAGGAAGAAAACACTACTATAAAAATATTAAAAAATATAGAGAAAATACTTGAAATTAAACTGGAATTAGGCGAATTTATTCCTATTTTTATTTTTATTTTTGGAGAAATATTAGACACAGAAAAATGCAATTTGTATAAAAGCTGATTTCTAGGGGTGTTCTTGGCAGGCAAAACCTCTGTGAATTTCCTAAGATGGAGATTTGCTGATGAATTTTAAGCAACACAGGCTATATGAATAATTCCTTTAAAAAATTTAAAAAAAATCAGTGATTTTAGCAGTGTTTCTGGTTTGCTTTCTTTGATTTTTCATTGATTTTTCAATTTGTTTTGACTAAGTAATTCTAGAGAGTTGGCTAGTGTTATCATTTATTACCGTATCGAGGTGAGAGATAAAGGTTGAAACCTTGGTGGTATTCGGGAGGGAAAGTCTGAGGGTCGCTGGTATTAAATAGGTTTGCCCCAGCAATCTCACTATCCTCCTCCCCGCCTCATCCCCTACCCCACCATATCCGTATTAGCCCCCCTTAATATCCCATACATAAATCCAGTGTCCCATCACCGACCCCCCAAGGAAGACCCTCCAATCATCCCCCTTCCTTGGGGACCCTCTATCCTGTCCATTTCCAATTCAGCACTTAAAACCGCATACTCCCAACTTAGTGGTTAAAAAAACTCCATTATCGAATACCGCGTAATTTCGCGATCTATCTCCCCCGTTCCCATTTCCCTATCTCCTCCTCCATCCATACAAGCATCATATTACCAGATACAAGTTGCCGATACACGCTCAACCCCCCAGCGCATGGTAACGCATTTCGCCGGCCAAAGCTCTCACCACGCTACAAACGCTGTTGATTACAAAAATAAAGTAAAATAAGGCAAAGAAAACTTCCCGAATTCTTGGATAATGAATGAATTAGTCCAAGCACAGTACCGGCATGGTTCTGTCGGGAGGTCGCTCCACAACCGTGAGCTAGGATCGGCTATTCCCGGGATGTTGAGCACTCCGCTTAGAGCCGTTGTTACTGGAGGAGCTCCGTTAAGTGATATTTGGTGCGTTGCATTGGAGTAGATGTGCAATGATGCGAGAGGTAGATTTTTTTTTTTTACGGGGGGGTACGGACTATTGTACTGTACCTTCCTCCTGGGTGTTGTTGCGATAATTGTGGTGGCATGGCTGCAGTCGGATGTCGTAGATTGGGAATGGATGTGCTGTATAGGTGATCTGACCGCCCAGCTATCTACGGTGCGGAACTTGGTCATGACAAGTGGGTGGTAGTGATGGCTCAGCTAGGGTTGCTGAGACGGAGGGAGGTGTAGTAGGCCGAGGGGGAGGGCGGTGGTTATCTAATCCGTCATTGTCCGCTGGAGAGGGTTTTATTTCCGCCGTTACTAAAAGTACCTCCTCTTCCCCCCTCTCCCGTCTTCTCTCCTCTCCATAGCCATCTAGAGCTTCATATCCCTCTCTAGCCAAACCTTCAGACGAAGCCAATATCTCAAAGAGACATGGTCACCACAGAAGCCAATCCAACTCCACCCTCCTCTTCCCCAAAGCTCCCATGGACTCGTACACCATTGGTAGAGAGCAATGCTCTATCCAAGGCTGCTGGATGGTGCCTTCCCCCATTTGCTACTTCTCCCGGGTGGATGTAGAAATAGCTAACAGTACTGCAGCAGAGTGCACATGAAAATGGACATGTTCCAACCGGCTGGTTCATTCAAATCTCGGTATAACTCTTATTCCTTATCCTACCCTGTTACATCAAGCCTTATCAGGCAGCAACGCACTGCATTGAGTCCCAACACTAACTGACGCATACACACCCGCCAATAGAGGAATAGGAAACTACTGCCTGAAAGCTGTCCGCTGCCGACCCAATCGCCCGATCCGTTTCTACAGCTCAAGTGGCGGTAACGCCGGCAAGTCCCTCCCTCCTACTCCCCCTCCATTGATTCCTCTAAACCAACTAACACATTACGAAAAGGCCTGGCAGCAGTGACAGCCTCCAACTTCCTCTCCCAAAGTGCAACGGTAATCGTGCCCACTACCACAACCCCACTAATGAAGTCCAAAATCCAGCAAGCGGGTGGGACAGTGATCACCCACGGCGCCAGCTGGTCTGAGGCCGACGCGCACACCCGGAGGTTAGTAGCAGCAGATCCCACGGGCGTGTACTGCCCACCCTTTGATGCAGAGGATATCTGGGAGGGGAACAAGACGCTGGTGGACGAACTCCTCGACCAGCTCGCGGGGATGGGGCAATCCCTCGATGCAATAATTCTCTCCGTCGGCGGGGGCGGGCTCCTCTGCGGCGTGCAGATGGGCCTGTTGGAACATGGGCTTGGGCACGTCCCGCTGATTGCGGTGGAGCCTGAGGGCGCGGCGGGTCTTGCTGCGTGCTTGAAGGCGGGCGGGTTAGTGGAGCTGGACGGTGTCTCGAGCATCGCTACCAGCCTTAGCACGAGGAACGTTGCAAGAAGGGCGTTTGAGCTTGCATGCCATGGGAACGTCCGCAGCGTCGTTCTGTCCGACGCCCAGGCTACCATGGGTGCGGTGAAGTTGATGGATGATGAGAGGGTTGCGGTCGAGCCAGCTTGTGGGATCTCAGCGGCTGTGATTTACGATAGCGTGCTTAGGAAAGTGTGCCCTGAGTTGGGGCCTGAAAGTAATGTTGTGTTGGTGGTTTGTGGCGGTGAGTATCCTTCCTCCCTCGACCCCCCTTCAGCGCTCAAGGGTGAACTAATGATGCGGTGTAGGGAATAGCATATCCGCGGAAATGCTGGTAGAGTATAGAAACACTTATGGCCGTTTGGATACCCCGGCGGCAGTTCAGGCTTATACTAATTGAATATAACGTCAATGTTGGCGCGGGGGGGAAAAGATCTTCAAGCAGTTTGTATTGTCACATAGATTTCATGTCAAGCAATCATTTCCCATACATCCTTCCCCCCCCGAGGCAGGCAGGCGCGCGAGCAACCAACCAACCAATCGAGGAACAGGAAATAAGCATAGAACCAGTTCGGAATTCAATACAACCCCACCGAGCAAGTGAGAGCGAAAGTGAAAAAAACTCGAGCACAGTAAAAAAAAGAACCCCCCGCACTGGAACCATGGCCAACTCCAATTATTTTATTTTATTTCTTTTTACTTTTCAAGCCGCAGCCTTGATAAGCCCCACCCTGTAATTCCAGTAATTCGCCCTAATGGGGTCAAACTTGGCAGCCAGCAACTCGAGAGCCTTGACCGCTTTCCCATGCTCCTCCGTCTTCTCGGTGTAGATATCAGCCAACAGGTCGAGTGCGTGTGAAGAGGTGATTTTATCCGGCTCATCGAGGGGCGCGTATACCAAGCACATGCTCTCGACAGAGGATAACGGCCGGTGGGCCTTTTTGAGAACACTTATCTTGGTCAGCCCAAGAATATTAATAGCAACAAAAGGGACACCACTAACCCACGAAGATAATTCCATGAACTAGCATTCTGCGGCGCGATAAACACCGCATCCTCAATGAACCTGACCTCCCTCTCTACCACTTCCCCCTCCTCCTCCCGCTCCCCCTCTTCCGGCCCCCTCTGCGCATCCATCCCCCCAAATACCACAAAAAACCTATGATTCCAAGCCGAATTATTCCTAACATCTCTCTCCAACAGCGCAGCCACAAAGCTCAACTCCCCATCCCAAGCCTTGAACCGACGAACAAGCCACTGACGATAGCTCCAGACGTGATAATTCTTCTCGTCGCGCTCGAACATGCTATTCATGAACCCCTTCTCCTCCCTTACCAGCTGCTCCTGCTCCGCCGGAGCAGCGGCGGCAATAGCCTCAACGACAGTCTGCCTATGGTTCCAAATCTGGTAATTCTTCTGGTGCCGCAGGGCCAGATCATTCAAGAACTCCAATTCGCACCCCAGCTGCACCTCACCCGCAGCGGATAGGGCGAGCAGCGTCTTGGCGCGGTATAACCAGATGGTGTAGTGGGCCGGGTTCATTTCAATGATGTGCGCCGTGACTTGGAGCACGCGCGGGGAGTGCTCGTTTTTGGCCATGATGGCGCGAAGGTAGGACATTGCCTCCGTGTACTCTTCGGTGTAGGCGATTTGTGCGAGCGGGTGCTGGCCGTCGTCTTGTGGGAGGGGGAGGAGGTCGGCCCAGGTCGGGTCCGAAGCATAGGAGTCTGGGGGTGGTTGGTTCATGGCGATGAATTCGCCTTGCTTTGTCTTTTACTAATTTCCTTCTTTCTCAGTTGGGTGAGGTTGGGAAGGTTACGAAGGTTGGTTGGGGGAAGTGGTTTTTTTGTAGCCGTGAAAGGGGTATAGCGGGGAGATGGTGTGAGGTGGTGCTGAGACACCAGGTTGAGACTGGGAGTTACCAGGTGGTGGGGTTTACGATGGAACTGCATGCGGCTCGGGTTGCCAGCCCACACCGTTAGGATGATAACAGATCAAACATTCGAGTGCTCGATGATAAACCAACTTAACCATACCTATAATACACTACTAGATCTTCCCAAGCACGGTGCTAATAAACCAACAAGAACTAGCCAACTTCTAGATAACTTTCCCCTCAGGCTCACTCGCAACAATCCCATGCATAAATTCGAATTCCCATTTCCATACAAGCTCCGATCCCTTTGCACACGCTAAACAAGGTGAAACCAAAAGTCAAAGCTAGCGCATTGCCGCCAAATAGGACAAAGAAATGAAAGTCTAGTACTTGTAAGCAGAAAAAGTGATTAAACTTATTATGTACCCCGAACCCAATATTTGGTATTAATGCAGGCAGAAATCGGAGCCCTCGGCAATCCACTCCCGCCAGAACCTCCACCCCTTGATCCCTTTGCCGATAGCCCCCACCCCAACCAACGCTTCAACCCCTTCCACACCTTCAGCTCCCAAAAACATTTCCTGGTTGATCTCGGTCTCAGAGCCGCCAACAACTGCCGGCCACAAGACACCAACACCATCCCCTCCAAGAGTCGTCTGATACTTTTCGAATCCCTCCGTTCTGAGCTTAGAATCCAACTCTTCCAGGATGTTGGCCTTCACCTTCGGCTTCAGCAAGGTTATTGAACACCCCCCCCCTCCTGCACCAGTAAGCTTTGTCCAACCAATCCCGGTGTGATCAATCAACTCTCGAATCCGCTCCAACTTTGGATGAGAGACACCAAGCGAGACCAACAAACCGTGATTGATGCGAATGAGCTCACCAAGCCGGGCAAGGGATGGGCTTCCAGCAAAAGAACTGAAGTCGGGATCTGATATAACATCGTGCGCCTCGGCCGTAATACGGTCAATCGTGTCCAGCATTGACTGTGTAATCTCGGGATGCGCATTAAGCATGTTACGAACGTTGGCAACCTGCTCAGCAGTTCTCCTCGGTTGTCTTGTGTCGACCAAAAGAAGAGGGAGCTCGGGGAAGCTGTGAACCGGGTTAAAATGTATCCACTATATGAAGGAAATTGTTGGGGACTTGCTTCCTCAAGTGAGTGACCTCTGGAGGTAAACTGTAATCTGTTCGTTTGAAAAGCACAGCCCTGCCTCCTGTTGCCACAGTATTGTCAACACCACTTGGATTGCCGTGAATGCACATCTCTCCAACAAATGACCAGTTATTAATTCTCTTCAGTTGCAATTGGGTCTCATTGGACAACATTCCCTCGAATGGTGCCGCCAGAGTTCCCATCTGAAGTTGAAGAGCTGTGCTTAGGCAAACCGAAATACTCGCGCTACTGCCCAAACCAGCGCCGATAGGAATTGTTGATCTAAGAGTATAGATTGAAGCAGGAGCATGCTTAGATCCGAGCATGAGATAGAGATAGAGGAACGCAGAGGCTGCTCCTTGTTGCACCTTTCCAGGGATAGTTACCACCAGCGGTTTAACTACTTCCAAGAGTTCCTTGTCCAAGCGCTCCACCGTATCGAAGTAATACTTCTTCTTGCCAGGTTTGGAAAACGTAGCCCAAGGGAGAGAATCAATATCCCAAGTATGATTCAGGTTGATATCGGTAAAATTGAGTGTCAGAGTACGGCTCGTCTTTGGAAGAGGCGTTACCAACAGATACGATCGAAGGGAAAGCGCAGCTGCGATTGCGGCCTTTAATATTGCGTTTCATCAGTAAAATTTCCTCAGAAGATATCGCATACCCCATCAAGAGAAAAATGTTACCTTTCCGTAAACAACGGCGTGTTCGCCGTAAACAATTACTTTTCCAGGCGCAGAGACCATAAACGGCGGAAGCTGGGATGTGGTCGAGGCTCGGTGAGCTCTGGGTCGGGAGAGCATGTTTGCAATATTCGGCGAACTTTTTGAAAGGTAGTCCTAGAGCACCAACGTAAGCAGTTGAACGTAGAGACGAGGAGGAAATTGTTAGGACACACCGAAATACCCTGCTCGCCACCAGTCCCGTTTGTTTTTGTTGTATTTGGCGTTGACGCTGTTCCATCCGGGGCAGATGTAACTTGATCCGAGCTCACAACCACAACACCGCCATTGAGTTTCAAGGAAGATCGGCCATTAACCACGGGAATAGGTTGCTCCATCTCAGCACCTTCGACCGACAATTCGGAAAAGTTATTTGAAGATTGCTTGTCCGATGGTTGTGGAGGGCAGGCCTTTTGCTGTAGGGCTTGAAAGGAGGAAAACATCCAGATCAACGATAGGAATTAAAGTAATGAGTGGGAATATTATTTTTCCGTCCTTTCTTTAAGTTGCTCACTTCCTTTCTTTCTTTTTTTTTCTTTTTTTTCTGTCGTTTTGCTCTATTTAACAAGGTAATAGAGCGGAAGGAGATATGGTTAATATACTAGTGGTTTCGGGGATAAGTGGTGACTAGAGTTGGTAAGGTGTAGTGGTGCAAAGAACGAATGTTGGTTTCTAGAGAGTCAAACAAGAGAACCGAGGGGTTCGTCGTCAGCAGACCAGGAAAGGGGAATGTACGGGTGAGTGGAAGAAGAGCCAAAGGGAAAAGGAAAAAAGGAGGGAGGGCGATATAAGGGGATGGATGGTGGAGGGATGGAAGGCACAACCTTGGGTACCGGTACCTTCGCCATCCATTCTCCGATCATCATAACTCGACTGATACCTGTGGTAGCACTCATTCCTTTTTTTTCTCTTCTTTTTCTTTTTTTCCCCTACCCTTTTTCCCTCTTCACCTCACCTACCTCACCACTGCCAGAGATGGCAGAGCTGAAGCATAGTAAACACTACAGTTTAAGAGGAAACACATTAGGTAGAGAAAGACGAATAGCAATAGTTAAACGGAATGGGTGTATAACGGTCGCCGCTGTGTTCGAATCAGACCCTCTGATCTGTGCTTCGTTTCTCCTCCGAGCCATCATGTCAGGAACCGGGAATGGAGGCAGGAGCGGGTGCCATCTTCCCAAGATGGGAGTGATTTAATCTGAATGGGGGAGTAGTAATAAAATATCCTACAGACAGCCCATGACACCAACACACTTCCACCAATAAGCAATAAGAACTACAGTATGGGGACTTTCTTCAACTGTGCTGCATGATACTCGAATAGCAACAGTCTAATTCAGGGAATTCGGACCAAGTTGCCGGGCTCACTCGGCGAGATTCTAGCCACAAGCTTGCCAATTGCTCAACCCATCCAAGTTGGCTACACTTGTACCAGTATCCAAGTGCAGTATTCTACTCGAGTACAGTACCGGTACCGTACACAACATTGATCTTCCCGAATCCACCAGCATTTCTTGTCACTGTGCATTCCCCCACCGTTTAAATACAACAACCCTCGTACAAGTACCACCTATTCCTCGGGGCCAACCCTGTCATACCGTTTTGTTGTAACTGCGGAGCAGCTCGGAACAAAACCCGGGAATTCACTGGCCCATTGGGATATTCCACGAGACTATGGGACACTGAGGACACCAGTATTATCGATTTCGAAAAGGTCTCCAGTTTGTCAGTCTCTCGACTCCTTCAATCTCTTTCTCCCTCTCTCGTCGTCGCCCTAGGGATTCAGATTGGCCCTCTGGCTGGGAGAGGTACAGTAAAGTTCATCGCTAAAAGTAGGAAAGTGGATCGCGGGAAGCTGGGTTTAAGGTCCATAGAAATAAAGATAAAAAGAACCATTGAGAAAACCTGGCACTGCGGCCTTTTCAAAATCGACAATATCTAACAACACCAACACTTTACACGTCCCAAATCTTATGCCCGAGTTTCAGCTCGTCAAAAAGTAATATTGGCACTGTAGTCGACCCTGCGGTCTTCAACTGCCTGTAGACGACGAGAATGGGTGGGTGGGGAACGGGGGGATTTGGTAGCCAAAAGGGTGAATACCGTGAAAACTCCTCAACCCACCATCTCCTAAAGACCTCGTATCTCCGACAAGCGCCCCAAGAAGGAACACTGGGCCTTTTTTAAAAAATAAAAAGAAATAAAAAAAGGTCACCCGAACGTAAATTGCGGGCCAGTGGCCCGAGTTTTGGTAGTTTCGCCAAGTTCCACTGTAGTGCGGTAAAAGGCATTATCATACCAGAAGTGAATAGCTTACCGTACTGCTATTTATTTCCCATTCTGGGGACTTGAAAAAACGTCGAGTAGCCTTTCACAGAAGGGGTATTGCTTGGGGGGGTTGGATATGATTAATTGGTATTCGTCATTTCGTTAACCTCGTCGGCTAGGCCTATTATGGTTTAGCATAGCGACTGCTGCATAACCCGATTGGAATTAACTAGGTCTTGCAGCATACAAAGGCAGGGTAACCTATCACACCGCTGCTCCTTGTTGGTCACCCACCAGCTCTATTGTACTCAAGTACCCCATTGAAGGCAGTGCTGATCATAATATTATTCAGAACCCAACCCCTGTACTGTGTTGCTTTCGAAGGGCCGATTCTAGCTCACGATAGCTTCAGGCTTCTAACATCGAATACGTTCGTCACTAGCCCTCCCTCTTTTGGTGATCATTTAGCCTCCTTTATACATCTACCTTTACCTTTCTACACCAACCCTTCCTCTCTTGAGATATCTGGGTTCGCCTAGCAGTATCGAAGCACTATGGGTAAACGAGGTTCTCGTCTTTCTGTGGCGTCTACCGCCTCCACGCCAGCGACAGCTTCAGAGTCCTCAGACCTAGTCTCTCGCCTCCAGGCCGAGGTCACTCATCTGAGGCACCATGTTTCGGTCCTTTCTCGCCGCCTTCACGATTGTGAGGTGGAACGTTCAAAAGCATGGGATGTTCTTCATTCCTATCCACCTCCGCCGGCTCCTCCGTGGAATAGTTTTGTTGGGTTGTCCCCTTCCCCTAGTGAGCCGGCGGCTGAAGCTGTTGTCGGATCGTCGCTTCCCTACAGCATGAACAGAAGGCGGTCAGGTTCAGAGTCGGAGTCGGCGTCCATATCCATTACGACCACAGTCTCTACTCCAGGGTCATCTGGCCCGCCCACGCACCCCGCGGCCCTTTCACGGAAACTGAGGAAGAAGCAGAGGCGGCTCGAGAAGCGGCGGATGAAGGCTGATACCCCGAAACCGGTGGCCCCGGAAGACCCGGAGGGTGAAAAGGGGATGGTGGACATGTACCTGGAGGAGATGGAGCCACACTTGTGCCCTGTACGCAAGTTGGGTGATGGCAAGATTGTTTGGCGATGCCCTTGCGGGGGTAGTTTTAGTTCGGACCGGCACGACTATGTGCCTGGTTTGCGATATCACTGGAGGCACCACGGGTGCACCGAGATTAGGATGATTACGGTCGGATTGGTGGATGATGAGGTCCCTGATTCCCCTTTAGTATGTCGTTACTGCGGGACCCTGGATGATTGAGTTTTTTCTTTTTTTTGCGGCCTTGATCTGAGATCTAGACTGGGGCGTTGAATGCGTCCCGTTTTTATTTTTATTTTCTCCTGTGGGATGGCTCGCGTTTTGATTAGCCACTGGGCTTGTTACGGGGCGCACTGGTGGTACTTTCCAGATAGACTACGAGATAGGCGGATCGGGTTGGCTTGCCCCATTGCAATGCTGTTTGGCCATATGCCGCCAGGCGAAGCCTTTGTTATAGCTATAATAGAAATAATTAAATGTGGATTTTGTTGCCCCTTGTGACCCCCCGCATGGCATCGCTCGTATCTCTTCCTTGTTTCCACGGCTAGCACAGTACAGTTCAGTAAAAGTGTTTGCCTCAAGCGGGACCGGGCTCATCGCCAGCTTCATACAGCGATAAGGGCCCATTAACCGCAGCAGACGGGGAGATATTTGGCGGGTTAACTTCAAATAACTATTTCATAGCGTCTTGCCGAGCCTTTTGTAGTTCCGCAAGAGCCTTTGGCACAACCACACCTAGTCCACGAGACAAAAAAACCGCATGTCGGGCGCCCGCATTCTAAAAGTGCGCAACGAGTGCTCAAGCGATTGCAGCACAAGCGGCATGCCAGGACCCGAACGCTTCACGATCCCTTTTTGCCCTTCATGCCATGATATCCTGCAGATAAGTCAGATTGTACCTCGTGCCACACCGCCAACCGGCAATGACTTTACTGGATTCTTCGAGTGTTACCCCGTGAGGGGCTGGGTGTCTAGTAGGACAGAATTGAAAGAGACCGCCGAGTGATTGCCTGTGTTTGGAAAAAAAAAACTTCTCCTCTCCGCTCTGGGGCTCCTAAGCGGGGGCGGCATTTTTTTTGTGACATCACGGCCTGATTACCGTATTCAAGCTACAGTATCATACAATAATATTACTGCGGTTATAAACCATTACAAGCAAAAATCAAGTCATACTCGCAAGAAGCAACCACCTCATGTCCGACTAGTATGGAACTGATTGCACATCCCAAACAAAGGAAAACACATTTCCTACATATTATTACTATTTCAACTGTCTATATATTGTAACAAACAATTCTATAAACATTTAGCATAGTATTTGCTATTTTATTTATAAAGTTCTTGATAGGAAACAATAGATAATTCTGTAAAAAGCAAACCTATGCATAAAATCTTTCTCCTTGATGGGCTACGGGTTAAATAGTAACCTCATCTCTTGCTTATCTTTTATCTATAGTCATTGGAGAACATACTACTAATGCTTCTCTTCCTATCCTCTTAGTATTAGGGGCACAGCTTTACGTTCTAAATTTCCAGAATGCTCGAAAGAAAGTTATATTAGCAGATCGACCTGTCTGCAGAAATATTTTCATAAAGATGCACTTCAGTTTCTCCTAGTAACAACGTACAACCACCTTTCGACAACAATTGTTTGAATGGTACTTCTTTTCTATCTCAATTGGGTTATTTCACTTCTTCTGCCTCTTCTGTAATGGTCGTATTACACTATCTTCGGCCTAGTTCATTTCCCCGCTTTCTATTTTCCGGTATCATACAGTACTAGGGCAAAAGTATTCGTCCGATGCCCTTTTTACACCAAAAGTGCCCATCTTCACCACCCTCTCTCATTGCCCAATGTCTATGAGAATCAGCGAAAATTTATTCTTGCATCAGCAAACCCGTAGATAACATGAAGAAAGTTACAGAATCCTTAAGTATTACCAATTGATGGAGAAAAGGTAGTTTTAAGTATCTGGTATAGGTTGCCATGTACTTTTTTGTATGGAGCCCCATACAAAAACTTAAGTCACTTTTACACTGGTTGACACAATCATGAACACTGAAGACAGCTTTGATTCCTTCCACTTCTACTTGTAGAGTTTTGAATAGATAGTGATTCCCTAGCTGATGGAAAGATTTCAAGTGTTTTTATATAAGCAGTGTTGAGAATTGTTTGTTTAAAAATGTCCATTTTTGGTGTAAAAAGGGCATCGGACGAGTACTTTTGCACCCGTACTTTACATCGTTGGGGTCACCGGGCATCTCTCACTTCCGGGCACAGCGTGCTCGACACACCATTGGCCCGGTAAGGTCTTGTGAAAGGCTTTCACAATGGCATTCCAGTTATTGCGCCCTTCATTATTTTTTGAATTAGGCAATGTCTTGGCGGAAGTGAGTTAGCCGGAGCCGGCCGAGAAGCTGCTCCACTGTCACTCTTCTCCCCTGCTTAGCTTTCCCGCTGGACCCGGCACCTTCCCTGTCACCAAAGAGTTCCGTTGGTCTCCAATCTTGTCCACAGAATTGATCAATACATGCACCATGGCTTCGCGCCGGGACTCTCTTTTGAAGCATGCCATCGCTGATGGGTATAACCCATTAGTGGAAGGACTAAGAGCTACGGAGTATCCGCAGCTAAATGGTACTCTTTCTCTTCTTCGTAGAGTAGCTGTATGTGTTGAGCTTCCAGGATTGATTGCTCAAACGTTCGTTTAGAAATAACATATCTCGATCATGCCGGAACGACCCTCTATGCGACCTCCCTAATCCACTCCTTCTCTGAGGACCTCTGCGCAAACCTATACGGCAACCCTCACTCCCCGTCCCCCTCATCTCAGAAAACCACCAAACGAATAGATGACATCCGGCACCGCGTGCTCCACCTTTTCAATGCTGATCCCGAGCAGTTTGACATCGTCTTCTGTGCAAACGCCACTGCGGGAATGAAGCTAGTGCTCGAAGCATTCACGGCTCAAGAGGGCGGCTTCGAGTATCGATACCATGTGGACGCCCATACAAGCCTCGTCGGGGTGCGGGAGCTAGCGAACGAGGCTACCTGTTTCTCTTCTGATGCAGAAGTGGAAATTTGGCTGAAGGGGATATGCGCGGATTCGTCTGGATTGTTTGGGTGGCCAGCACAATCCAACTTCTCCGGACGACGGCTGCCAAGGGATTGGGCCGTCAGACTGCGAGATAACCGGCCGGGATGGTATTCCTTGTTAGATGCCGCGGCGTTGGTTACTTCCGCCCCGCTTGACTTGAGTGATGCTCGGGCAGCGCCGGACTTCACGGTGCTAAGTTTCTACAAGATGTTTGGATTCCCAGATTTGGGAGCGTTAATCATACGGAAAGGCTCAGCCGACATACTCCAGTCACGGCGGTACTTTGGCGGCGGAACAGTTGACGCGGTAGTAAGCAGGAACCGGAATTTTCATGCACGAAAGGCAGGTTCAATCCACGCGCATTTAGAGGACGGGACTTTAGCTTTCCACTCGATACTTGCCTTGGATATCGCCATTTCTACCCACAAACGATTATACGGCAGCTTTGACAATATCTCCCGTCATGCTTTCTCACTCACCCAAATTGCTCACTCACTGCTCAGCGAGCTTGCGCATGGGAATAGGCGTAAGCTTTGTCAGATCTATACCTCAGGAGGCCACATTTCTTCCGTAACACAGGGCCCTATAATAGCTTTCAATATGCAACGTGCAGATGGATCGTGGATCGGATATGCGGAGGTGGAGAAGTTGGCATCTGTTAAGAACATCCATATTCGCACAGGGGGAATGTGTAATCCCGGCGGTATTGAAACATCAGTCGGCCTCGAACCCTGGGAAATTGAGCAGAATTATCTCGCCGGGCATAGGTGTTGGGATGAGCAGGATGTTATGCATGGGAAGCCAACTGGCGCAATCAGGGTATCACTCGGGGCTATGAGCACTATCGACGATTTGATAGTGTTTGTCACATTTCTAGAAGAATTTTATCTTGACAAGGAGCCTGTTAGTTTGGCTCTCCAGGGGCCGCCGATTGGGAAGTCTGAGGCCGTGGTTGAGAGTTTGACCATCTGTACGTTGCCAGGAGGTGACGGCTATTCACCTACTAACTCGGTGTAGATCCTATCAAGTCGTGCGGAGGCTTCAACATACCTCCCGGCGAATGTTGGGAAATTCGACCTCATGGGTTCGCTTGGGATAGGGAATGGTGCCTGGTACACTTAGGCACTGGATCAGCGATTGATCAGAAAAGGTTTGGCATCCTCCTTTATTTCACGGCAACTGTTTCGCCAACCCATTTTAGATACAACAAAATGGCTCTCATCCGCCCTCGGGTCGATCTCATATCAGGATACCTAGAAGTCTACCTGCACAACTCCTCCGCCGCCCCACTCAAGATACCCCTCTCCTTAGCCCCATCAGCAAGTTGCACCTTAAAGTCCAGTCGATCCCGGGTTTGCGGCGACGAAATCGCGGCCCTAACATACACTTCTCCGCACATCACCGACTTCTTCACTTCTGCTGTTGGTGTCCCCTGCACCCTCGCACGATTCCCTGCTGTGTCGGAGAACCGGCACTTCAAGCCTCGTCTCAAAGCATCGAGCTTCATCCAGGAGAAAGAGGGCAGGATTGCACCAATACTCTTGTCAAACGAATCCCCAATCCTCCTAATCAACAGCAGCTCCATAGACAAACTAAATGAAACAATTAGGTCTACCGGCGGGAAGCTAGCGAAACCCGAGGTATTCCGCGGGAACATCGTCGTCCGCGAAACGACTGTGGCAAACAGAGCCTATGCGGAGGACTTTTGGAAGCATGTAAAGATTGGACAAGAGTACTTTCAGGTGCTATATTCTCTCCTTCCTGGCAATCTCTGGACTGTGGACTGAAGGAAGGCTAGCTCCTCGGCCCCTGCCGCCGCTGCCACATGGTCTGCGTGGACCAGGAAACGGCGGAAAAGAACGAAGAACCGTACGTCACTTTAGTGAAGACGAGGAGGATCGATGGAAGGGTTTTGTTTGGACAGCATGCTATGCACTTGCCACTCCAGAACGGGTCCCGGGTGCCAGGGATTAGGGTTGGGGATGTTGTTCGGGTTTGGCAGGACGGGGATGGGGAGGAGGTAAATGAGGACTGTTTGGCAGGTCAAGTGGGCGTTGCTTGAAGGTTTTCATCGTGCGTTATTCCTACTCATCGTTTATTTTCCTGCTACATGCGGGTGCTAATATACGCAAAAGCCTACCTTCGCACCCTTTGTGGGCTTGAGAAAAGACGAAAAGCAATTTGTCATAAAATTTTGTAATAACAGCATCAACCGAGGCTAAATGAGTTGAAAATCACCGACAATATGCTCCTTTCTCTCTTATCATAATACTGTATACTATCTGATGATACTTGGACTTTTTTTAATATGTATCACGGTAGATAAACTGAATGGCGACTGGTACGATACAAGTACCCGCTGGAAAGTTAATGAATGGCTAATTTAGGTTAACCCGCAAAATAATCCCTGTACTGTATTGTGCAAAACGTTTCCCCTGGTATGAAACCTATAGTTGACCACTGGATTTCAAAACTAACAAGACATGTAGTATTTTGTAGTTGGACTTATCTGTTATAATTATGATATTATATAGGCACTTCTAATTTTAGCTATCAAATAGACATTGTGAATAACTTTTTGTTCTTTAAACTCTTGTAATTTATTATATACATGTTCATATTAAGCTATTAATCTGCTCTATAATGGCACCAATCTGACGGATGCCACTTGCCGCTACATAGTTCATTACCCCGTCTTTTAGTTGTATATTTCTAGCTTTCAGTATCCTTTATTGTTTAAGCAAATTATACTGTAAAGGGTGGCCGGATACCCAGGTTTTCTTGCATTCTAGTATGATATTGTAGTGGGAGCCGTTTTCCGGCATAATACAGGTGGTAAAGCCTTTCGATAAGGGGTAAAGTGCAAAAGTGTGGTGTGTTCAAAAAGTGCAGTTTTCTCCTGAGAAGGAAAGTACGGGAAAAGAAGCTTTGAATAATTTCTAACCTTATTATCATATCAGCCAAATGTAATCTTCAAACTTAAAATTTTGAGCTTCGAGATACATGCCCGAATATCCATCTCGCTCACAGATTAACTTTAGTTATCATACATCTCGGTTCCCTCCCTCCCTCCCTCCCTCTCGCCAAACACCCGCCGTAAGGACATACGAGTACTGCTAGTAGTACGAGGCTGGTGCCAAAAATGATGAGCAGCAACGTGCAAGTTTTTCACCATCGCAACCACCTACCAATACTTTAAAAAATGAATACCCCACCACGGCAGCTTCCAATGGGTGAATGGACGACACCGACACAAACTAGAGTAATTACTCTATTAGAGACAGGATTATCGCAGTCAGAAGTGGCCCATGAAACCAACGTTCCACGTGCGACAGTTTCATAATGGAGTCGTACACCAAGGTTTAGACGGACAAGATTACGACCTGGGCGCCCACGCCGCTTGGACAAACACGATATTCGTCGGTTGATTGGTCGGCTTCGAAGCGGATGGGAAGGGAGAAAGTTGTGCTGGAGACGGCTTGGTCAGGAAGTTGGGCTATCTGTATCAGGACGGACAATTCAGAGGGCCCTTTCGCGCTATGGTTATTCACGCTGTAAAGCCCGCAAAAAGCCTTTTATCAATCGACAGAATCAGCGTGAACGGATGAGGTATGGCTGCGAGCACTGGCAAAAACCAGTTGACTTTTGGAGAAAACTCATGTACTCAAATGAGTGTTTCTTCGATACATCAAAACGAGGATCCACTTGGGTCACCCGTTTACCGCACGAACACTACCACGATCATTGTCTACAACATACCTTTCATAGTGGAAGGAGCTCTGTTCATGTTTGGGGAGCTATCAGTCATGACTGGAAGTCACCTCTTGTTTTTCTTGTTGGTAGTGGGAAAAAAGGGCTGGTTATGAAGGACTATCAACAACAGGTCTTAGAACCTATCGTCTCCCCCGCTTTCCACAGTTTGTTAGGTTATTCAGTATCCCCCGCCTCCCAATACGTCGAAGACGGAGCACCAGTACATGGGACCTGCCGTGCCTTGGTTGGGGTCAAGGCGAAGTTAGGCATACCATTACATCCTCGACCGGCTGCCTCCCCAGACCTCAACCCCATCGAAAACGTCTGGCGCTTGATGAAGCAACGCATCAAGGCACGCGATAGCTTTCCGGGAACCATTCAGGAAATGCGCGAGGCTGTAGAAGAGGAGTGGGAGAATCTGGAACCGGAAGATTGGAACGGGTATATTGAGAGTATGCCCGATCGGCTCAGACAGGTCAAACAACGAAGAGGCATGCAAACACAATTTTGATTATATTTTCTTTAAAGTCAATTTTCATTGTAATATTTAGTTTACTTTCATCCTATTAGTTTTCTTTGTAGTTGAGATATTGCCTGCAGAGTATTCTGTATCCGAATTCTAAGTGTTGTTTTTGTTGCAACTGCTCATCATTTTTGGCACCAGCCTCGTACACTACTGTCTAATAAGTCCTTGTACGGTCCATGACAACAACAACCAAGACATACCCCCTCCTTGATTTTGAGTTTCCTACCACACAAATTTATAAAAAAAATTAATAACAAAGTTGTAGACCTGCCTATGACTTTTAAAGAAAAAGAATATGGGATTTGTAAACTAAAAATAAATAAATAAATTTAATTGGAAGGAATGAAGTACTAGTATATATGTAGGTTTTTAGAGTAATTGGAGGCTAAAAATATGACATAATCTTTTAATTGCAGCAATATCAGTTTTGATTAACAGTACCTATAAATTAGATATATGTTAAATGAGATATAGGAGTATCAATTTCATAATATACAAGATGTAAAATATGTTTAACTATGCAATCATAGGTATTGAGTTTATAATATGCAAATGAGAATCCAATAGGTATTATTTAATACAAATCATTATAATATATGATGGAAACTTAATTGGTAAGTTCAGAGATTCCTAGAAGATGTATCTAGATAAAAAAATACCTCAATTCTACTTTTAGTAAACCTTTATAGTTTGAGATATTAGGTTGACATTTGGCAACTAAAATATGGCTTAATACACTATTGTTTAAAATATAAAGAGACATCTTAAAAATGATCTAACTGTTAGGCACAGAGCTCCCCGGTACATTACTGGGGACAAGTTACCCTACCTTACGCAAAAATCTCCTTTGGAAAAATACAACTCACCCCTCTCCGGCCCCGACGTTGGACCGCTAGGTCAACACTGGTCGCTGTGGGAGTTGTGTCCCCTCACCTAAACCTATAGTCAAGATGACCCATCTTGTAACACCAAATACGTCGCGGCCGTCCGTCCGACCGGTTCCTGTTCGCAGAATATATGAGGAAGTGCCTTCCTCTACCTTAAGCAAGTGGAAGCATCAGAATCGGACGATGTCGCATAAAGTTACAGGACCTCGAAGATATTGGATCGAAGAGTAGTCATTAAGTAACAGGACAAAACGGTGTGAATGTTAGACGCTTCAGTCTGGAAAGTCGCCCAGTACTAGAAGAGTAGTCTATACCCAGGAAGGGGGTCGGGGAACCCCCAAAGGACCTGTTAGCATAAGACTGATAACTATAATTGTAACTATTGGTTCGATTCATAGTCAGGAGTCCTATAATGCCAGTGGACGAAATCGTAAGAGGCATATGCAGTCTGATTTCCGACGAAGCTAACAAAAGAAGACTGGCCAGCTTCGGCTCAGTGGGTAGTCTCTCTGTGTTATCAAACGTGGGTGATTATGCATAACTTAATTCGCGTCGGATAAAAGATCGTACGAACACTATGAGAGGTGTCTACACCATCATAGAATAAAAGTTCTTATATGTCTATAAGTCGCGTATGGGTGCAGAGGTTTTTAGGGTCAGAAAGGGTTCGAACTTCTGTTGAAGTCGGTGAAAAGAGTAAGAGGTACTTAGTTATAAGACAAGATTATGTAGCCCGCGAACACCCAGACGCGGAATATAAATATCGAGGTGACTTCGCAGCCTACACAGACAAGAAGCAATGGAGAAGAGACCTTAACAATATATACACGTTACTACTTTAAGAAAAATTCCTATCGCATGATTACTTTTATCTTGAAACATTCGTCTCCCTAGATGATACTCTCCAGAAACTTATTTCGCGATTAGGGCCATAGCATAATAACACTCTTCCATTACGCTACCCCCATAACAGTATATTGTTATTCTCTATATTACCGAGATGAATGAGTCAGACTACTCTCTACTACTCAGCTCTACCCCCCCAAAAATCTTCCATCTCAGAAGATCAAAGACAAAATATAATTGAGATATCTCTAAGCTCAATTACCGAACCTGACCCAGAAATACCTATACCCTCCATCACACAAGTCTTACTGCCTGAGACAAGCACCGAACCCTATTACGAGACATATCAGTGGTGGACCAACCCACGAAATATAGTCACTACCGAAAACCTAAGAACCCTCTATCAATACCTTGAAGGAAACGATTTTGTGTGTGAACCAGCTACGGCGGAAGATTACGAGGTTGAGTAAGACGAGATCCTGACCGCTCAAATCAGGAGACAGTGGTATAATCTGAAAAGATAAGCACACTCCTGCTTCGCTTCACATAATGTCCGGTCTTGACCTAAGACAGGGTGGAGATGAACCTATGGACATAGGCGATGATGAGTTAGCCTCAACCGATGCCCCATCGGTGAGGGACACCACTGATAAACTATACCATTCCAGACAGCCCTCTGAGAACTCAGGAAGTGGTTCAGGATTCATGGCTAGACAGAGATCCAAGCCAGGCTTTTGTTAGGCACAGAGCTCCCCGGTACATTATTGAGGGCAAGTTACCCTACCTTGCCCAAAAATTCCTTTGGAAAAATACAACTCACCCCCCTCCGGCCCCGACGTTGGACCACTAGGTCAACACTGGTTGCCGCGGGAGTTGTGTCCCCTCACCAAAACCCACAATCAAGATGACCCATCTTGTAACACCGAATACGTCGGGGCCGTCCGTCCGACAGTTTCCTGTTCGCAGGATATATAAGAGGAAGTCTTCCTTTACGTTATGCAACACGAACCATCTCCTCTACACCTCCGGCGATTGAAATCTCAACACCATGAGAAATCATCGTCACTTTTCACTACCCGCACTCTGAGTGAGCTGCACCCCCCCCTATGATAGATTCGGACTTGGGCACCCATTTCTTAGGGCCCGTCCCATCCTCCTTTCTGCTTTTGTTTTGCGTTCTCGCTTAACATTTGCACGGTCGGCAACACCCTCGCATCCATGTTACAGACGGCTGGGATCACGGTTTGCAGTAGGAGAAAACTTTTCATCAGGCTACGGTCGATTTCTCTGCTCTCTTCGATTACGTTTCGCTCAAGACTGCCTAGTCAGACACGCACACATTTCCGATAGTTCCTACAATACTTGGGTCTACCCCTCCTCCTCTCCTCTTGGTTTCGTCCCGTTGCTCGGTTACAGCTACTCTTCCCCTCTTTTGGCTGGTACCCTTCTACCACCCGGCCTTGTGCCCCCGCGGCTGTCCACGGTCGCATCCTCGGTTACTCTCTATCGTGGTATTGCACTGCCTCCTTGGTCGATGTCAACGCCTTGGGCTCGGAGTAATGTTGGTCGCCGGCCTTTATCTAAGGTCACTTGAGGCCGCCCCTAGTCAGATGTTTCCATTCTTTGTTAGGTTTTCGATTAGTGGAGTTTCTTTCTTTCCCTGTTAGTGCGGGCTTTCTTTTGTAAACTTTTCGTTTGTTCAGGGGAGCTTTCGGAAGGGTTTTCTGCGTCTTCCTGCTTGCTCGCTAGGAGTATTGCTACTTTTGGTGGGCGAGAGGTGCGGTTGGGCCCATACCACAGGGTCTTTGGGGCGTGGCTTTGATCCCATGACAGGAGAGATGCGTAGGTTTTTCTTGGCCATAGCTAGCGCTGCATGTCTGGTTTTTCCTGGTAGTTGTACGAATAAAATGCAAAACTGATATAAAAAAAAAAAGAAACAAAAGAAAAAAAAAAAAAAGAAAAAAAAAAAGAAAAAAAAAAACCTCTACCTTATGCAAGTGGAAGCATCCGAATTGGACGATGTCGCATAAAGTTACAAGCCCTCGAAGATATTGGATTGAAGAGTGGTCATTAAGTAACGGGACGAAAACTGCGTGAAAGTTAGACACTTCAGCCTGGAAAGTCGCCCAGTACTAGAAGAATAGTTTATACCCAAGAAGGGGGTGGGGGAACCCCCAAAGAACTTGTTAGCATAAGACCAATAACTATATTCGTAACTATTGGTTCGATTCATAGTCAAGAGTCGTATAATGCCGGTAGATGAAACCGTAAAGATGCACATGCAGTCTGGTTTCCGACGGAGCTGCCAAAAGAAGACTGGCTATCTTCGGTTCAGCGGGTAGTCTCTCTGCGTTAGCAAACGTGGGTGATTATTCGTAACTTGATTCGCTTCGGATAAAAGATCGTACGAATACTACGAGAGGTGTCCACACCATCGTAGAATAAAAGCTCTTACATGTCTACAAGTCACGTATGGGTGCAGAGGTTTTCAGGGTTCGAAAGGGTTCGCACTTCTATTGAAGTCGGTGAACCGAGTATGAGGTACTTAGTTATATAGAAAGATTATGTAGCCCGCGAACACCCAGACGAGGAATTTAAATATCGAGGTGTCTTCGCAGCTTAGACAGACAACAAGCAATGGAGAAGAGACCTTAACAATATATACACGTTACAACTTTAAATTTCTTATCGCACGATTACTTTTATCTTAAACTATTCGTCTCCCTAGACGATACTCTCCAGACACCTTTTAGCGATTCGGGCCATAGCGTAATAAATCTCTATCCATTACACTACCCTCCTAACAGCTTTCTCGGTTCAGCTCAAAATCTACTCTCGACCGCAGAAGGAGAACTTCACTTCATCCAAGTAAGCGAACTCCTGAATGTCTTTGTCTCACACCTAGCCTATAGCATAGATGCCCAGCATCTAGCCTTCAATATCCTGACCCCAGACGCCCAAAACGCGGCCTAGGAGCTTTGAAAAGTTAGACAACTATTAGCTCAGGGGAAACAATTTGTTGAGGCCGAATTCGCCAAAATCGACGGCCTCATAGAACTAGTTAAGGGCCAGGCTACAAGTGCTCAGCAAGCCTTAAATGAAAGTTTGACATCACTAGACACAAGACAGACCCGCCGCGAAAACGTCAGCTCTCAATTAGCAAGTGCTATTGTAGGAGAAGCCTCAGCTTCATACATCCGAGACTAGATGCTAGACAGAGTTCTAGAAGAGGCAAAAGCCCAGCACCGATAGGAACTCGGGAATCTGGATCGACAGCTCAAAGAAGAAAAACGAGGGCGAGGACAACAAGCTAGCCAGCTAGCTGAAATGCAAGACATGCTACAGAGCTTGTTAAGACAGGTCAAAGGGAAGCAGAAGGAGTCAGACCCTATGTCTAACACAACGGCGGCAGCAGGAGGAGGAAATGGAGGACGGCAGCCACCGAGAGATCAAGGGGTATCTGGAAACCCAGCAGAAGGTGGAGGTGGAGACCGAGGAGATGGTGACGGTAGAGCAGAACAGTGAAGAGGACCCACCAGTGGAGGTGGTGGAGATAGAAGTCCCCCTTCAGACGACAGTGACGAGTCGGAAGACGATGAGGACTCAGACGACGTCAACGAAAACGCTATCAAAAAGCTCACCAAAATAATGGACAAAGCCTTAGGAAAGACATTACGTCGACCAACCCAAGCTCCTTTTATTTACAAACATGACGACCACCAAAATGTAGAACTGTGGTTAATCGCCTGTCGAGATTACTTTAGACGAAATAAGTGGCAATGGAAAAAGGAGTCAGACCGAATTACCTATGCCCTTAGCAAAATGGAAGGGAAACAAGTTGCCCATTTCACCATCGCCTACCGAAAAGGAATGACTGGAGAGCTTGGAGCTACCAAGCAGGAAGGTTATGACCTATGGGAAGTCTTCGCCAAACAAGTCAAGCGACGCTTTGGTCCCACACACAAAGCCGAAAAATCCCTCCGATCCATGGAAAACATCAAATACAAAGGTTACGTAAACCAGTACCTTTAAGAGATGGAAAACCTCAATATCCATATTAAGATGTCCGGAGTCGCGTGGAGGAAAATTATAGAGGATCACCTCCCAGCCGAAGCACTCAGACGATTGTCCATGCAAGAATACATCCTCGACTCAGAGTGGCTAGAAGCAGTTTGGACAGCAACACGAGATGAGGAGGATTTCAAAGAAAGATAAGGACTGAAAGGTAGCAGCTCGGGATCAGCCTCAAGTGGGAAACGAGAGCGAGACGAAGATACCTCAAAAGTGACGACGAAAAAACTAAACAGACTATACTCGGCTAAGGAAAAAGCAGAGTATCAAAAGGGGCAAGCAGCAAAGAGGAAAGAGAAGAAAGAGAAGGCGGCACCTAGGCAAAAGATTATGTATAGGGTGTGGGCAGATGCTCATAAGGGAATCGAACAATCTACCATCGACGAACGGAAAACTGAGGGCCAATGCACAAGATGTACACTGACAAACCACGGTTGGAAATACTGTCAGAAGGAAATCAAGGTCAACGCAGTAAGGATCAGGCGATCGGAACCCCAATCTAAGAAGAAATTGCCTCAAAAATTCAACCACCCACCGCGCCCAAACAGACCTCGAGTAGCCGCTGTGGCTGATGATACCCGGGGAGAAAGCTCGCGACAGGCCAGTCAAAGGCCCCTGACATGGACCTTTAACAACGACAAAGAGCTATGAGAGCTCTTGGGCACCACTGGCGACGGCAAGTGGGTAGTTGGACCATCAATTCCGGAACCAAAAGCTCTGAAGAAGGCCTTGAGATGGAACTCAAAGGTGATAATCTAAAAAGCGAGCCTCCATAAGGGTATGAGTGCCGACTTAGAGCCCGATGGGTTAAAAGAAACTACGAGAAGAAGGTCAAGGTACTTACTCAAAACCAGAGACAATTAAGAAAGACGAAGTTATTCGATATCCAGCAAGCGAACCGTGAGAATTCGAGTATCAACCGGGGGACCCTAGGCACTATAGAAGATAGTATCAATCCTTAAGGGACAAAGATGGTTAGAAAGAAAAAGCACAGATTTTCGCTTACGGAATACGGTCGATGAGTGGGTAATAGGTACCGGCATGAGTCACCTGCGTAATAGTCCCCGGAAGTAGGATACAAAAAGACAAAGCAAAGAGGGCCGCCCATGAGGGAAAAACCCCATAACTGCTAAGGGGCGTACCATAACAAGACACAATATCGAGTGGTCTTGTCGGCCATTGCGCGCTACCCGATATGGACCCACAGAGTTGGGGTGTACATCTGTAAGGACCACTTCTCGTCATATGAGGACAAATGGGCTGGGGCCCGGAAGCCAGGAGGAGGTAGGGTGGATTCCTCGCCGAAGCTGGTATGGAAATACATGGGACATAAGACCACCATACAGAGAAGCACACCCTAGTGGCAACAACTCCTAGAGAAGTACCAGAATTAAGTGAACCACCGCTTTGGATGGGAACTCCTCGGCAGGAGGTAAAGACCGCTAATAGTGGGCTGCCCGATCCAAAAAACAAGTTTGTTTACATTGCAAAATACTTGCTGAGAGATGTCCTAATCAGTTTTAACTTGGCTGTTAGCCAAAGGTCTTGCGTTCAAATCTCAATATTAGCAAAATTATTTAGATTTTCAAAAATATTTGGTGAGGCGACAAGAATGTACATAGGATAGTTTAGCATAGTTACTCTTACACAAGTTTGTCTGAGGAGGCTTCAAGAGCCGAAACTCTGCAGTCACGGTAACAAACCACTTTTGTTACCAATAAAACCACTTTAAGCTATTACGAAACGATTTATTGAAGATAGGGGCCCAGCCCCTAAGCGAATTAAATCAACCCCAAGACATTGCAATTGCCTTGAAGGCAATGCCTTCATACACCTAAATGGACAACATCATAAGATACGAGTTATGTTAGACTCAGGATCAAACATCTTCCTATTGAACCAAAACACCGCATGGACACTCAAAATACACTACGAAATAAGGGATAACCCCTTATAGATCATGGCCTTCAATGGCGAAATTTCCTCTACCGGAGGAAAATATTTCTCTCATCCAATAAAATTAGAAATTGGAAAAAATGGACACACGACCAAGGTCTCCTGCGAAATAGCAGATGCAGGAAACTATGACATCATCATACCATTCTGGTGGTGGCATCAGGAACTCCCCATCTCGAATATTCAAGCCCCAAGGCAATGGAGTTTTGATAGTCCCAAATGTCTCGCCCACATCGAGGATTAAGGGATAGCCGATATGTTCGAATGGGATGAGACGGTGGCATTTGATGAGGAAGCGCGAGTAGTTGGAAGAATTTGGACGACCGTTAAGGATGAAGTACAGCTCGAAGGCCTGCCAAAATCATATTGGCAATACAAATAACAATTTGAAGAGGAAAAGGAGGAGATGTTGGCACCCAGACGAACCTTTGATCACCCTATCGACTTAAAGGAAGTAGCCACACCGCCGTGGGGACCAGTATACCCAATGTCAGCATACTAATTAAAGGAGTTAGACGAATACCTAAAGAAAATGCTGGCACAGGGGAAAATAGTACATAGCAAGTCTCCCCCTGGAGTACCAATCCTGTTTGTCCCAAAGCCCGATGGAAGGTTACGATTATGTGTCGACTACCGACAACTCTATAAGCTCACCATCCTAAATATATATCCCTTACCGCTCATGACAGAACTAAGAGAACCAGTCCCCGGAGCCCAGATCTTCACTAAGTGTCACAAACGGTGACTAGCAAGAGAGGTTTTCACATGACTCATACTTATGAGTCATAGGTTTAGGTATTTTCACATGACTACGCAATAGCGTGTCATTCCTTTGTTATGATTGGTTTATTGTTTTGACATGACTCACGATTGTGGTCATATGATTATGACTTTCGCACATGACTTGTAATTACGAGTCATGGGTTTTACGCATGTGACGCAAGTCGCGCACATGATAGCTTTATTGTGTTTTGATTTGTTAGTTGTTAGTGCGCAGTGACTCGTATGAGTCAGCTGATGGATTTCACACTATGACTCACTTATGAGTCATAGGGGCATGTGATGCGAAGGATGAGTCATGAGTTGCGGGAAGAACGGTTATAAAAGAGAGCCCTTACGGCCTCTTAGTTTAGACACGAACCATCTCCTCTACACCTCCGGCGATTGAAATCTCAACACCACGAGAAATCATCGTCAACATCCACCACCCGCACTCCCAGTGAGCTGCAACTCCCTATGATAGATTCGGACTTGGGCACCCGTTTCTTAGGGCCTGTCCCAACACCCTCTTAGTTTTTGTTTCGCGTCTTCTCCTGGCTTCCTCAAAGTTGTCTCGTGGCCTCGCTTAGCATCTACACGGTCGGCAACCCCTCGTCATACCTGCGTTTCGTCGTTTAGCTTCGGGCAATCTATGAAGTAGCGGCACCGGTAGCCTTGCCTTCTGGTATTGCACTCTCTCCTGAACGTTTCGGTCGGTACGGTCGCTTCGCGAAAAATCGTGACCCCTTGGTGGTCCTCGTCTCCTGCGTCACTGTCCTGGGTCTACCCCTCCTCTCCCCCTCCCGGTCTCGTCCCGTGGCTCGGTTACAGCCAACACCCCCCCGCACGCCGTCGGCCTGTTTTTAGGCCGGCGCACCCCCCCCCTCACGCTCGGCGGCCTGCGCCTCCGGCACCTTCCGCCACTTGCGCCTCAAACTCGTGGACTCCCTCGGCTCCCCCCGCCACACGCTTTCCATTAGCCCCGACTGCCTGGTCTATATGGCCCCGGTACAGCTACCGCTTTGTGTATGGCTACGGATCTTTGGTTTTCTCCTTGGGATCGGCAAACGTTCTTAGTGACGGGTGGGCTTTCTCTCGGTTTGATTTCCTACGGGTTTTGGTATTTTTGGTTTTGCTCACTGTCGGGTTGTTTCTTGGGTTTTTCGGTAGATGTTTTTGGTTTTGTGGTTTTCATGTATTATACTTTGTTGCTGTATTCAGCGCCCGGGCGCTTGGTGCGGGTTTTAGACCAGGGGTTTTTGCCCCACGGTTTCCACCGCCTCGACGAAGGGCTGGACTGTAGTGGAGGTTTGTTGCGGCCATATCCCTTGTGGATTCGTGTTATTTTTGTACCTTAAACAAAATTTAAAATATGATAAAAAAAAAAAAAAAAAAAAGGCCTCTTAGTTTAGAGTTCTTCACGCAATCATCTAAGTTATTTCCTTACAATATACATACCTTATCTTTATACTTTATCGGGACGGAGACATAGTGTCTCTCACGAGCTTAGCGATATATTGTACGAGACAGGAGTCTGTATACTCAGCTGTCGTTGTTCGTACGAATCTAAGATAGTACGATTACTATCGAGATAGAGGTTACCTGCTGCAAGTATAGCCCGAACGGAAGAGGATTGTAACATTTGATTGCGTCACCATAAGCAGCACTTAACCAGAAACAGACAAAACGGAATCACCACAAGACGACGATATTGAAGTAGCGACATTCGACACTACTGCACTAGGAGAAGCACTAGACCAGACGCTAGGAGAATCAAGGGCCACTAGCCCAGATACACCAGAACCAGCATCGCCAGCCGAATCAGAAGCAACTACACTCCCAGGAGGAACCCGAAGGAATACGATGTCGTTAGCAACAGGAGCAGCAGACACGACGGAAGGAAATACAACAGGCCCAGGAAATGCCGGTACCCAAGTGCCGGAACTCAATACGGGTCAACTACAGCAAATCATAACAAACCTCACTGGAGGCAATCGAAGACCAAAGATCAAAGAACCAGAAACGTTCACAGGAGAACGAACCAAACTACGAGGATGGCTAGCACAGCTTAAAGTCTACTTCTCCGCGGTGGGATGGACGGAAGGCCATCACGCCGATAGAATACTATACGCCGCAAGCCTCTTAAGAGGGGATGCAGGAGCATGGATAACACCATATGCGGAAGGACGACTCTCTCACGAATGGGAAACGTGGGAAGCATTTGCAGAAGAAGTTAGGGATCAATTCGGAGCCATTGACGCTATGGGAGAAGCAAGACTCAAAATACAAAAATTACGACAAGGAAACAGAACCATGACGGAATACTGGAACGAGTTCCGACTTGCAGCCACAGAGGCAGACCTGGACGACCATACAGCAGGAGAATGTCTACTTACAGGAATGAACACGGCACTTCAAGAAGCATGGGGGACGGATAGTGGAGATTTCGTCAGCACAGAGACATTAGCCAAATGGGCAATCAAGAAAGAAACCAAGTTGGCAACAGTCAAACATATCCAAAAAAAGGGAACAACGGAAAAAACAACCAACACATCACGAAATCTGAACGGGACCTTCAGACCAACAAACAACAACCCTTCGGAAGGAGATCCAATGGAGTTGGACGCGACAAGAAGGAAACCAAGACTACACCCTGAAGAATTCAAAAGAAGAATAAGGGAAAAACTATGCCTCAAATGCGCAGGGGCAGGACACCAGGTACGAAACTGCGACCGACCAAGGGACGGAAGGAATTACACCACAACACCCAAACAAGGAGAGTTCAGAAGAAGGGTGGGACCTTGGGCAGCAAAGCCAAGTATCAAGGAGATCGAGGTCAAGGAAGACGCCGAACAGTCGGGAAACGACGAAAGTCCCCAGTAAAGGATGGTACTAGGGACAGACCAGAACGAAAACCCATCATCATAGAAAATTACTACGCGGCACTCAATTACACGGAATCCCTCGAACGAGAAAATGATCATATCATGATCAAGATACAACTACACGGAAAAAAGGAATCAGTTACGATAAACGCGATGATCGATTCAGGGGCCACTGAAGACTTTATCGACGAAGGAATATGCACGAAACACGGAATTATGAAAACAAAGGCCAAGAAAAGAAGAGAGATTTACCTCGCGGATGGAAAACCAAGCGCTATGGGTCCAGTTACCCATATGGCGAAAGTACCTATGGACATCAACAGCCATAGGGAATTGGCGACATTTCAAGTGGCAAATCTCCAAAACCATGAAGTCATTTTAGGAATGCCATGGTTACGAACGCACAATCCCACAATTGATTGGGATCAGAAAAAGATCACGTTTAACAGCGAACGATGTACGACATGGTGTCTCAACAGTTCGCCCGTTGCGTATGCAGTACCAGAGGATGAAGCCCTGGAAGAAACCTTGTCACCAAGTACTCAGAAGTACAAGTGGAGGGGAACGCACGAGTCCAAGTTCAGAGACTATCTCCTCAGGCTAGAATGCCTACGAAAGGATCGAAGGAGGCGGCAGGACACGACCTGTACGCCAACGAGCAAGTCTGTATACTTGCAGGAGAACAAAAAACGGTTCGAACCGGGATAGCCATCAGACTACCTCAAAATACCTACGGACGCATCGCTCCGCGAAGTGGATTAGCAGTCAAACA
>NESQ01000501.1:0-53934 GCA_003070745.1 Tuber borchii | reverse complement strand
CGCACGTAGCCCAGTGACATGTCGTAGAACAAAGTTAGGATAGCAACATTGCACACATTGCCCTCAGAGGCTTCCGAGCCAAATTCAACTCCCCCCGGAATGGCCAACATCGGCCTTCCACGTTGCTCTGGATGCTCTCATCATGGACGTCCTGAAGAAGGCAGCTGAGTCTTGTAGGAATGCCAGACTTAATTCCGATGCTGAGGAAGAGGTGGGAGATGGGGGCGCTGGTGGTGCATCTGGATCCGGATCGAGAGACAAAAGAGCCATTGCTCATCCCCAACCGACCGTTCACAAGGAGAAACCGGTACGAATAATATTCATTTCGACCACAGGTGCCGAGCCTAGGCAGGCTCGCCAGCTCCCATGGATAAACCGTGGTAATAACGTTATGCCAAACAAGAGTTGGCTGGCGGTTCTCAGGCACTACACTTTACAGGAGCTCGGCCAAGCTGCCTGTCCGTACGTAGAGGACGGTGAGTATCCCTGGCAGTTCATTGGAATTCTCCGCGACATTCAAGGCCTGAATGTCACTCCCGATGGTGCCGACCAGATCGAGTTAATCGACGATGATCAGGTCAATGCCTGGCTTCGTCTCTCCCAGTGCTCCACCCTTACTGTCGCCTGCTTCCTCCACCGAGCAGCTGTGGCCCCTCCCAATGGTGGGGACCCTGTCCGTCCCAATACACCTCTTGTTGGGCACAGCCAGAACTATCTCTTCCTAGGCCAATTGGACGTTGCTGAGTTCTACACTGAGGCAGAATCTGACTTTGATGAGGAGCACGATGTGGACCGCCATGCAAGGCGCAGAAGGGCCATTCCTAGGTCCCACAACGGCTGGCAGAGGAGAATTCTGAGCAATGATCGTAGGATTGTTAGGTTCCAGACCCACTCCTGGGAACTGATTTCGCGCGCTCGAGTGAGGCAGGGGCTGGTGTATAGGAGCCGATATGCAAGACAAGATATTCCAATGGTGGCTCTTCCCCCGGGGATTCTATTTCCCGGGTGTGAGGTGTCAGTACATGACGCTATTGAGGAAGGCGCTGATGATAACGGTGGGGGTAATGGGGGCCATGGGGATGGGGGTAATGGGGGCAATGGGGGCAATGGGGGCAATGCCTAGGGTTTGTTTGCGCCAGGCAGCGTCTTCTTTGGGCTTTTGGGTAGTTTTTTCTTTTGTTTCACTGGCTTTCTTAGGTTTTGCTTTCATTTCTATCCATGGGTTCGGCACCGGGGGGGGTTGGGTCTTGATTGTGCCGGGTAGTGTATTCTTGGGTCTTTTGGGTGGGCTCTCTTTGGTTTTATGGGTTTTTTCTTACTTTGTTTTGCTCTCGTTTCTATCCATTTGTTGGGTTTTCTGGGACTTATTTTGTGCCAGGCTGAGTCTTCTTTGAGCCTTTGGGTAATTGTTCTTTGGTTTTATGGGCTTTGCTGCTTTGCTTCTGCTTTGCTTCTATCTATTGATCGTTATCTTAATCCTGTTTGGGCTGTCATCTGGCTTTCCTATATTTTACCTGGTAGTCTTAGATTTTAATGTTTTTAGTAGTCTTTTTATTTTTAGAATTAGTTGAGTGCAATAGAGAGCTTTTCTGGGACGCTAAACGTCCCTTTTATCCTTTATCCTATCCTAGTATGTATAATCCAATCTTTTGAAATGGTAATTTCTGTTCATCCAAGCCCCGCATATGAAATCCTGTCCCGGCAATCCCAAATAGACAGTCTCTATTTGGCTCAGAGCTATCTGTGCACGTAGCCTTTGAGACATTTGGAGGCCAAATAGCTGTAGGATAGTCTGAGCCCATGCCAATGATTCTCACGGACCTTGGGTCATAGCTAGGAGTCCGTGTAGTAACAATAACATAAAGCTTGTTCGTCTGCAGTTCGACGATATTCGTCCCCAATACGATGCCGTGGGTTTGATTCCTGTCGGAGCTTTTATCTCTACTTCTAATTCCTTTTTCTCCTCTAGTTCTTTCATATAAACGCGCAATCATGAATGGAAATACGAGCCGAGGTCAGTCACGCCTCCTGGAAGCCAATGTGAGCTCTCCCAAGACTTAAATATCCCATTCTTGACCAGAGTAGTAGGACTAGCCCCCCGAGCCCAGGCATCATCGTCGAGACCTCCAGTAGCCTTCGCGGATATTTCAATCCCAGTACCGGAAACACAACAACGAGTTCATTTTGAGAAAGAGCAACCTACAGATATTGACGATAATGATATTCCTCCTAGACGTCGCCGATGGGACAAATGATATCCTGCTGAACCACTCCCACTGCCACTTCCACAAAGAGTCAGGAGCCGGTTAAGATATGTAAGTAAATCTAATAATGTTTTCAATTAACGTGCTTATAAGAAAGAGTACGGAGGACACCCCAACGCCGGTTCTAAATGGCCCTTCACAGGGGGTTCTAAATGGCCCTTCGCAGGGGCTTGCATCACAAGAGCAGACAGCACAATTACATTCTGGCCATCTCAGAGACGATTCATCCCAATTCTCACCCTATATTCCTGATACGCCTGATGAGGAAGAAATTATGCCGTCCCATTCATGACGTAGTAGGGCTGATCCAGACTTTCCAGAGTCTAATATCGGGACCCCTATCACACTATCGGCAAAAAGCAATACATTGCAGGATGAGGCGAGGATAATTTTTGAGAATGCGGCAAATATGGTCCGGTATCAAACGTGGTTAGTAAATCCCTTTGTAAAGCCTGCCGAAAACGATACCCTTCTCGAAGGTTATTGGGTAAAGGCAGCTAGAAAGTTAGGTTGGGGAAATAGGGTAATGGAAAGGCGGGTAATGACTTTTGTAAGTCCTTTAATTGACGAAGAACGTCCTATTGGAGACTGATCATGGCTAATTAGATACATTTCGTTGAAATCGAGGCAGTCTAGCGCCAGGTCACATCTAGTTTCAGAGAGCAAGAACATGATTGAGGACCTGTATGACTTCTCGCAAAAACCACTAGCCGAAATAAATGCGTGAGTTATCTGTTTGCTCGAAAATAATCGGTTTACATGTCACACAAGTAAACAACAAGTTAGTAAACTCAGATCGTCCCCGGTGAGACGAGATAAGGCTTACCCAGACAGGACTGTGGTTGGCGCTTTTCTGCGCCAGAGATAGCAAAACTCTTGTTTCATAAGTGGTACCGGAGTTCGAGAATGCGAGGGAGGACCGATAAATCATTTCTTAATCGTAGTAACGACGTCCTGATATGCCTTACCACGGCATGTCTGTATCATTCTCTGAAGGCTTGGAGTTCTGGATCATTTGTTAAACCTCCAGATTTTTCCGCTCTGACCGCACAAAGTTAGTATTGACTTGTTAAAGGTTCAAATCCGCCGTTGTAAAGCCTATCGTACTCACAAGAAAATTTAGATGCCTATCTTCGATAGTGTGCTACCTGGCAAAGACTGCCGCCAGGAGTGGGAGATAAACTCGTTGAAGATACAAAAAAACGTATTAAGAAAATGCTGCGGGAGGGCAGATTGATACCGGATCAGGAGTCTTGTGCCCCACTGGAGGACAGAAAAGCCGCAGGATATTGGGATTTGCAGATTTCAGGCGATGAGGAAAGCGAGGTGGAGGACGATCATTCAGATCCCGAAGCGGGGGAGGCAGTTGAGGCTCCTGAAGAGGAGTTGAATGGGGATGCGTACCGTCCTATTTGGGACTAATGTAGATTTAAATAAAATAAACAAATAAAAGAGCTTGTTATTATTATTATTATTATTATTTTGAATATGCCACTTAGAGTTAGACTTCAACCCAGTTTGTGAAAAAAGACATCTGGGGAAAGTCGCTTGGGGCCGAGGGGAAGTCCCAAAGAGCCATGAAGAAGGCAGGAAGGTGAGAACAGTGAAGGAATAAGCCAGCGCAAGGCCACGCATCATTAAATAATGGATGGTCCTCATCGCGAAAGCGACGAATAGCGTCGGCTTAGATATTGTATACATGGAGAAATTATTGAGGCTGGATTAGGTCATGGGGCAATGGCAAGGAGGAAGGGGAGAAATAAGCGAGAATTAGGAAAGCAGAAGAACTACGGGGAATGGTGCATTGTGGATGTTCGGACTCGCGAAGAGTTTGTCAATAGGAAATTCAGAACAGGATGTTTGGATCAACAAGGGAAAAATGCGTGGTGCGAGAGGTAATGCTGGATAAACTATAGGGGAAAGGTCAAAGCTGAAATGGACAAGACAATGGTGTGTTTGGGCTGTCGGGAAGCATGATTGAGTCGTGGGGCAGAAATCCATAACGGCACAATTCCTGGCGCGAGAGGTAATGCCAGATAAACTAAAATAGAAGAGTCAAGCGCGAATGGACTGTGCAATGGCTCCAAGAGGATGAAGTTCGTTCAGAAAACATTCTATAACAACGAAATTATAGATGCAAAAAAAAATGCCCCGTAACCCCAGATTTATTCTGGAGTTTTGGGGCATGGATGAGAGATACAACAACTTGAGTTTTATAATTTGGCCCTCTATACCCCCTATCACTCATGAGGTATGGGGGTCAAATGTGAACTTTTGCTGATGTACCCCCCGCCCTCTAACTGCTGTTCAAGCACGCCCAATAGGCACACCAGGCCCTGCTCCCTCAGGCCCCCCTGCGCCCCCCGTTACTCCCATTAATTGCCGTGGTCATGCCGGTAATGATTTGAAATTTTCCTAACCAGTCTGGCAGGCTGGACCCTCCACCCCCGATCACTCTCATTCAACACAACAGCTTGGGAAGCTGGGATATATTTCTTTCTCTTTTTTCGTCGTTTAAGGCGAATCACCCTCTACAGTTTGTTTTTTTGCAAGACCCTCCATCCTCCAAGGGCTTTTTGCCCAGTTTTAATTGGTACAAGTCATTTGCCCCCCCCTCGCCCCTCCTCAAGCTGGCCTATTATATTTCCTTGGAATTTTTAAAGTTCAATATCATTCTCCCAGAGTTTACGCGGGGACGCAAGCGACTACATGCATATTGATATCTACACCCCAGACGGGTGCTTCAGCACCAACCACCCCCACTTCTGCCTGGCAAACATATACTCTAGGTCCAGATACCCCCAACCGCACACGGTTTCCCCTGAACGCATCTTTGTTCCCCTCAATGTCCCATACCTAGTGGTTGGTGACTTCAACATCCATAGCCCTAGAACCGACCCTTTCCACGTTCCCTCCTCACAAGAGGCACAGATCGCCGATCCCTACTTCGACATGGCTGAAAACCTGGGTTTCGCCTGCATCAACACCCCAGGAGTTTATACCCACTACCCCCTCTCCGGCTCCCACAGGCCCAGTGTCATAGACCTAGCCTTCAGCAACCCCCTCATGACCCCCATAGCCCTAACGTGGGATGCCTCCTCCCTCCCCTCTACCAGCTCGGACCATGTCCCAATCGCCATCTCCCTCTCGTCCCCCCTCCAACATACCCTGCCCCCTCAGCCTAAATGGGATGATCTAGACTGGTCGGACATAGAAGACCAACTCAAGAGTTTCCTGGTCCCACATCCTCCCCCCCGCCCCTCCACCCAACAGTTCGACGCTTGGTTCACAACAGCCTTGTCCTGCCTCACCGCCATCCTCAGGGCAGCTGCCCCCATCTCGCGCCCCTCTACCAGGTCGAAACCCTGGTTGACCCCACTCTTGACCTCCCTCCACAAAGAATACAACAAAGCCTCGAGAAAGGCCAAACAGCTCCACACAGCCCAGACAAGGGAAACAGCCAGGCTCTCCAGGAATGGCTACTTCAAGGCCATTAAAAGGGCAAAGTCTTCCTACTGGGCAGTTTGTCTTGCCAAAACCACTCCAGACAACATCTGGACGGCCAAGAAGCTCGTGGCTCCCCGGCAGGCTGCCCGCTTGCCCTTACTCCCGGACGCCCACGACCCTACCGCCATCGATAATGCCCTCCTCGCCCATTTTTTTCCGCCAAAAAAGGAGCCCCCCCCCAGGCGGAGACTTTCCCCACTGCCAGACACTTCCCCACTCACCCGGGTTGAAATCTCCCTAGCTCTCTCTAAATCCTCTTCTTCCTCTGCTCCCGGTCCAGATAACATCCTCTACTCTGTGTGGAAAAACATCCACAAGCACTGTCCCAGCATCCTCCTCGACCTCCTGGGCCCTCTCCTGACCTATGGATACCACCCTCCCTCAATTAAGGAAGTCAATGGGATTGTACTTGACAAACCCGGAAAGGCCTCCTATGACTCCCCATCTTCCTTTTGCATTATAGTTCTGCTAAAAACTGTCTCCAAGATCCTGGAAAGAATCATGGCGGCCCGCCTCCTTACCCATGCCAGGTCCTCAGGCCTGCTCCACCCCAACCAATATGGGTCAGTCCCGGGCCTTGGGATCTTTGACGCCTGTGCCACACTCGTACAGGAAATCAAAACCCTCTAGCACATCCACCACAAGGTGTCCTCTCTTTTTCTCTACATCAAGGCAGGCTTTGACAATGTCAACGTCGCCACCCTCCGTGAACGCCTCCTGGCTAAAGGCACCCCCCGTACATGGTCGACTGGGTCTCCTCCTTACTTGCTGAACGCAGGTGCACCCTGGTCTACCAAGGGTCGCCCAAAACCCCCGCCCCTGTCACCGTCGGGACCCCACAAGGGTCCCCCATCTCCCCGCTGCTTTTTCTAATCTATGTATCGCCCCCACGCTAACATAAGGACGGGCCTAATGCTCTCCTATGTCGATGACTTCGTCCTGACAGTTTCCTCCCTGTCATATAGATCCGATGTGCGACGCTTGCAGGGTCTATTCGGGTCTCTCTCCTGATGCACCGCCTTGCTAGGAGTCTCCTTCTCCATCCCGAAAACCCAATTAATCCACTGGCGCACCCCCACCCAGAGGTCCGCCACTCTATTATACCAACCTATCATCCTCAATGACCAGATATTCCGCCCCTCCCAGGTGGTAAGGTGGCTCGGCTACTGGTTCTCCCCCCCCCTGAACTCCATCCATCATTTTGAGAGACGCCTAGCCCTAACCAACACGGCTTTTGCCTTTTTGAAAAGGGTCGCCTCCCCTGGCGCGGGGGTCTGGCCATTCCTTTCCCACCGTCTAGCCATGGGACACCTCCTCCCAATCCTCACATACGGGGCCGACCTCCTCGTTCCTAATACCCGCTCACTCAACCGCCTGAGCTCCTTCTGGCACAGGGTCCAGAGATGGACAACCAACAGCTTTTTCGCTACTCCTATACCAATACTCGCCAGGGAATCCTGCCTCCCCCCGCTGGGTCCATACTTCATACACAAGAGGCGGATAGCTGCGCTCAGAATCTGCTGCTCTTCCTCCCTCTCCAACCCTATGGCGGCATGCCTCCTGTCCACCTTCCCCTCCCTATCATCCTTCAGGGCTCCTGACACCTGCCGACCGCTCACCGTTGGCCTCTCATCCGTTTACCTACCACTCAACTGGAAAACTCCGGTACCCTCCCCTCCTATAAGGAGACACCTTCCTATTGACGAGCTCACCCACATCACCTTTCCATTGGCAAGTGGGTTCTCATGCTTCCCCCTGATTTCAAAGGCGGCCCCCCACACAACCGAAAACATACCCCCTCCGGACATCATGGCCCGTACGTACACTACCCTTAGACCCAAAGCCCAAGCTCTACTCCTCCAAGACTGGGAAGCCTCTCTCCCGACCCCCTCCGAATATCCCTACCTGGCCACCCTGACCCCCCAACCATTCATGGGGGACAAGTTTGCTGCGAGCCATATCCACCAGATTCACTCCGGCAAGAGCTACCTTCAGGCCCACCCCACCTGGCATGATGACCCAGACCGCCCATCTACCTGCCCTTGGTGCCAGGAAGCCCCAGAGTCTTTCGAACATGCTGTCCACCACTGCCCAGCCAGAGCTGATGCCAGATACCGCCACCTAAGTACGGTGGACAGCCTCTCGCCCGAGAGCCCATTATGGAACCTCACCCTCTCCCTCTCGGCGCTCCGTCACTTCATCCTAGACACCCAGACTGGGTTCCCGCCCAGCAGCACCCAAAGCCCCCGGTAACGCACCCCCAGACTTCACACCCCAGCCCTTACCCGCCCCTCATTTCTCCCCCCCCTACGACAACTGATACGTCAGATGTAGTTTCTTTAGTTTAAAAATATGTTTACGTAGTATGGTGAAGCTTCCCTATATTAGTTATGTTTTTGACAGTTGAGGCCGACGGTTTTGGCTTCTTTGCATTGTACTATCATGTGTGGGAAATAGTTTCTTTTGTTGTTGTTTTTGATTTATAGATTTTGTTTTTTCCATAGCTAGCGCTACATGAACCTTTTTGTACCTTAAAATAATGAATGCATGATACAAAAAAAAAAAAAAAAAAAAAAAAGCCTTCTTGGTTGAATGGCACAGGGTCCAGAGATGGACCAGCAACTGCATTTTCGCCACACCCATCCTGATACTAGCCAGGGGATCCTGCCTCCCCCAACTCGGCCCATACTGTAGGCATAAGAGACACATCGCTGCTCTCAGGATCTCCTGCTCACCCCCCTCCTTGAACCCTGCGGCTTCTCGCCTCCCAACCTCCTTTCCCTCTATGTCATCGTTCAGAGCACCCAATACCTGCCGACCGCTGACTCTGGGCCTCTCATCCGTTTACCTGCCCCTCAACTGGAAGACCCAGGTACCCACCCCCCCTATGAGGAGACACCTCCCCATCGACAAACTCACTCACTTCGCCTTTCCTCTGGCACAGGGGTTCTCCCGCTTCTCCCAGACATCAGCAAAGAAACAGCCCGCCCCCTGTGCCTCATGTCGTTGAGTTTTACGTTTTGGCACATCGTGAGTCCCATGATACCGATATTAAAAATTCCGGTAGTTTGACTAAAGAAGATGATATTAATTCTGTTTTCTGCAAAATATGAGCAATTTTTATTAAGAACTCACGGACCTTTTACATACCAAAGTTGAGAAATTTGAGTTCATAACATACAACTTTGTAATGTAAAATGTCTATGAGATATTGATAAAAATAGCTCATATTTTGCTAAAATTAAGATTTGTATCTGATCATTAGGGGACACAATTGGAAGCATCATGATTAACCAGGGTCACTCGTAATTAGCCAAAATGTAAAACTCAATGACATGGCTCACCATGGAGCACAAAGGAGAGATTTTTTTTTTGCTAATGGATTGTAAAGACCGCCCTCCCCAAGACAGAAACATCCCTCCCCCGACCCTCATGGCCCGAACCTACACTATTCTCAGAGAAAGGGCCCGAGCCCTGCTCCTACAGGACTGGGAGGATTCTCAATCAACCCTCTCCAACTACCCCTATTCTGCCTCCCTGGCCCCCCACCCATTCATGAAGCTGGACAAGTTTGCTGCAAGCCGTATACATCAAATGCGTGCGGGCAAGAGCTACCTCCAGGCTCACCCCACCTGGCGCGACCACCCTGATCGCACAACCACCTGCCCTCAGTGTCAAGAAGTCCGGAAAACCTTCGAACACGCCATTCTACACTGCCCAGCTAGAGCTGACGCCAGACACCGCCACCTAAGTACGGTCGAAAGCCTCCCGCCCGAGAGCCCAATTTGGAACTTCCCCCACTCCCTCTCAGAGCTCCGGCGCTACATCCTCGACACTCAGACTGGGTTTCCGCCTAGCGACACCCTACCCCAACCTTAATAACATCCTGTCCTTCTAGCCCCATCCCGCAAAAACCTCCCCGCCCCCCCCACCCTACATCCTTCAGTTTAGCAGGTGATGCTTTTTTTTGTAGAGTTTTTGTCTTGCGAAAAGTGATAGATTTTTCCTATATTAGTTATGTTTTTGACAGATGAGGCCAGCGGTTTTTGGCTTCGATACTTTGTACTAGCCGAGCGTGGGAAATGGTTTCTTTTCTTGTTTGTTTTTGCTTTATAGGTTTTGTTTTTTCCATAGCTACCACTACATGAAGCTTTTTGTACCTTAAAACAATGAACGCATGATATGAAAAAAAAAAAAAAAGGCCTTCTTGGTTGAACACGAACCATCTCCTCTACACACCCAGCGATTGAAATCTCAATACCAGGAGAAATCATTGTCAGTTCCATCCACCCCCCGCACTCTCATTGGGCTGCACCCACCCCTATAATGGACTTGGGCTTGGGCACCCATTTCCTAGGGCCTGTCCCATCCCCCTCTTCACTTTTGTTTCGCGTCATCGGTTACCACTTGCACAGTCGGCAACATCCTCGCGTCCATGTTACAGATGGCTGGGATCACAGTTCACAGTGGGAGAAAACATTTCATCAGGCTATGTTCGATTACTCTGGTCTCTTCGATTACGTTTCGCTCAAGGCTGACTAGTCAGACACGCACACAGTTCTGATAGTTCCTACAATACTTGGGTCTACCCCTTGTCTCCTCCACTCGGTTTCGTCCTGTGGCTCAGTTACAGCCAAACTACCTCTCATTAGCTGGCATTCTTACTGCTGATAGTACCACCCATCCCCGGTAGCGGGCTCGGCCGCACCTCTCATTTACGCTCGGTCATGGTATTGCACTACCTCCTTGGACGATGTCAATACCTTGGGTTACAGAGTAAAATGACGGACTTGCTTGGGTTTACCGTTTTTTGTCCCCTTGTTCCGTATTTTGTAGTTTCAGGCTGAATTTTCACGTTCAGGTTTCTGTTACAGCACTTGGGATATAAACAGAATTTCTTTTGTTACTTTGTTTTAAGGGGGAGGAGTTTTCGGGTCCGGTTTTCCTGTTGTCTCCTGCTTGTCGTGTCGGTGATTTATTCCTATTGTCTATTTAGCTGATAGGGGTTTTTTGTCTTTGCGGCAGGATCGTGTAGTTGGTTCCATACCAGAGGAACTTGGGATGATAGTTTTTTCCGGTGGTCCGAGGAGGATTTCTTTCTACAGGGGGTTCTTTTTTTACCATAGCTAGTGCTGCACGTAGCCTTTGTTCCCCGTGGTTGATAATACAAAGTGCATGATACAAAAAAAAATACAACAGGCCTTCTTGGTTGAACACGAACCATCCCCTCTCCACACCCGGGGATTGAAATCTCAAACCTATTAGAAGATATTGTCGGATCTACAGCCCTCAACGCACTCTCAGTGAGCTGCATCCCCAAGGTGCCCTTGTGTGGGTAGCCTAAACACCATCCTCCCCCTTATCACTTTTGTTTCGTGTTTTCGCTTAGCATTTGCCCGGCCGGCAAAACTCTCGTGTACATGTTACTGACGGCTGGGATCATGGTTCGCAGTAAGAGAAAACTTTTCAACAGGCCATAGTCGATTTCTCTACTCTCTTCGATTACATTTCGCTAGAGACTGCCTAGCCAGACACATACACGTTTCCGATAGTTCCTATGATAGTTGGGTCTACCCCTCCTCTCCTCTGCTTGGTTTCGTCCCATGGGTCGGTTACTGCCAAAACACCCATTCATTGGCTGGCACCCCATTGCCCCTTCCTGCTATTAGGCCCGTTGTCCACTCCTTCCCCGTGACTCAGCTTGGCTATAGCCCTTGGTTGCGCTTAGTCATAGTATTGCACTGCCTCCTTGGATGATGTCAATGCCTTGGGTTATGGAGGAATGTGACGGATTTACTTGGTTTTAGTGTTTACGGTCCCCCCGTTCTGTGTTCTGTAGGTTTAGGCTTAATTTTCACGGTCGGGTTTCTGTTAGAGTACTCTGGGATATTAATGTAGTTTCTTTTGTTACTTGTCAAGGGGGAGATTTTGGGTCTGGTTTTCCTGTCGTTTCCTCCCTGTCATGTTTGATGTAATGTCCCTGTTGTCTTCTTAGCTTACAGGGGGGTTTTGCTTTCACTGCAGGATTGTGCAGTTGGTTCCATACCAGAGGGACTTGGGTTAATGGTTTTTTCCTTTGGTCCGAGGAGGATTTCTTTACACAGAGGGTTTTTCTTTACCATAGCCACCGCTGCAAGTAGTCTTCATACCCTAGGTAGTTGAAATCAAAGCACATGATATAAAAAAAGAAAAAGAAAAAAGGCCTGGGTTGGTTGAACATGAACTATCTCCCCTACACACCCGGCAATTGAAATCTCAATACCATGAGAAAATATCGTCAACATCCACCACCCACACTCTCATTGAGCTGCACATCCCCCCCTCCGCACTTGCTTTACTACTTTGCTTAGCTTTTGCATGGTCGGCAACCCCTCTTCATACCCGTGTGTCGTTGCAGCTTTTGGCAATCAGTGAAGTAGTGGCACTGGTGGCCTTGCTTTCTGCTATCGCACTCCCTCCTGAAGGCTGCAGTCGGTACGGTTACATCACGCAAAATCGTGATCCCTTGGTAGTTCTCAACTCCTGCGTCACTGTCCTGGGTCTACCCCTCCTATCCTCCACTCGGTTTCGTCCCATGGCTCAGTTACAGCCAACATCCTCCAACTGCTAAAGGCTCATTCTTTTGCCAAGGCATCTTTCACAGCTGGCATGCTTACTGCCAACGGTACCACCCATCCCCGGCGACGGGCTCGGTCGCACCCCTCAGTTACACTCGCTCATGGTATTGCACTGCCTCCTTGAACGATGTCAATGCCTTGAGTTACAGAGTAATGTGATGGACTTGCTTGGTTTTAGCGTCTACTGTCCCCCCGTATCTGATTTTTTTAGTTTAGGCTAGTATTTTTATGGGCGGGTTTCTGTTAGAGCACTTTTGGGATATAAACAGAGTTTCTTTTGTTACTTTGTTTTAAACGGGAGGAGTTCTCAGTGCCAGTTTTTCTGTTTTTTCCTGCTTATCGTGTTTGATGAATTTTTCTTGTCGTCCGCTTAGCCGGTAGAGGTTGTTTGTCTTCGCAGTAGGATCATGCGGTTGGTCCCACATCAAAGGGACTTGGGAAAAATTGTTTTTTCCGGTAGTCCGAGGTGGATTTCTTTACGCAGGGGGTTTTTCCTTACCATAGCTTACAACTGCACATAGCCTTTGTTCCCCGTAGTTGATAATCAAAGCTCATGATGCAAAAAAAAAAAGAAAAAAAAAAGCTCTTCTTAGTTGAACACGAGCCATCTCCTCTACCAACCCGGTAATTGAAATCTCAACACCATGAGAAGATATTGTCGGATCCACCACCCTCCAACCACTCTCAGTAAGCTGTATCTGCAAGACGCCCTTGTGTGGTTAGCTTAAACTCCATCCTACTCCCTCTCCGCTTTTGTATTGCATTCTCGCTTAGCATTTGCACGGTCAGCAATACCCTCGCGTCCATATTACAGATGGCTAGAACTATAGTTCACAGTAAGAGAAAACTTTTCAACAAGCCACAGTTGATTTCCCTGCTCTCTTCGATTACGTTTCACTCGAGACTGCCTAGTCAGACATGCATACATTTCCGATAGTTCCTACGATACTTATGTCTACCCCTCCTCTCTTCCGCTCGGTTTAGTCCCGTAGCTTAGTTACAGCCAAAACATACTCTCATTGGCTGGTACCCCACCTCCCCTGTCCCTTGGGCCCGTTGCCCCCTCCTCCCCCCTGACTCTCCTCGGCCACACGCCTCAGTTACGATCGGTCATGGTATTGTACTGCCTCCTTGAACGATCTTAATATCTTGGGTTACTGGGTAATATGCTGGATTTGCTTTGTTTTAGCATTTCCTGGCTCTCTATTCTGTGTTCTGTAGTTTTGGCTGAATTTTCACGGTCGGGTTTCTATTAGAGCAATCTGGAATATTAAGGTGGTTTCTTTTGTTTTTATGTCAAGGGGGAGTTTTCAGGTCCAGTTTTCCTGTTGTCACCTGCCTGTTGTATTTGATATTGTCGGGGTACAAAAATAACGGCGGTATCAACGGGCGAAAAGCTTCAGCAATAACAACGGCCTCCCCCACCAACCCCACCATCACGAAAACCAAAAAAAAAAATTAAAAAAGTAACTACATAGTAGAAATTAATATTTAGTATACCATCCATCAGCCTTAATAATTGCTTCTATTCTATCCACCATTGACCCTACCAAAGTATCAAAAACCTTTGGGTTTAAAAGTTCCCAACAATGAGTTATTGCCTCCTCTATTGCCTTCTTAACTACATTGACATCACCCCTCATAAGATACAGCTCAGGATAGTGCTTATGAAGCTTATATTTCACCAGAGACCACATATTTTCAATTGGATTGAGATCTGGTGAATAGGCAGGAATTTCCATAAGAGCAACTCCCTGCCTTCTGAGCCATCTCCTAAAAAGCAAGTGAGTCTTAGCATTATCAATGATAAAAAATACCTCTTCTTCCCCAACCTGCTCTCTGATGTCCTCCCATATCCCTAGAAAGTCATTCTGATCATAGACATCAATAATTGACTTTCCAGTAACTCCACCTCTAGCAGAGGAAGGATCAGGAAAAACAGGTAAAAAGAGACCATGAGTTTGACCATAAAAAAAACCAGTCATCATCTGGCCAAATCCTCTCTCTCCTCTCCTAGCAGTAGGTTCAACACAATCCTTATTCCACTTCTCATTTGGATATCTAAATACCTATGTTCTCCTCTTTCCTCCACCCCTCTCCAAAGATACCTCATCCCCCCACATTGCCTTCTTTCTCCACATTTCCTTTGTCCAATGCCTATGGGCCAATGCCCATTCCAACCTCTTCTGAGCCAGATCTTCATCCAAATAGACTCTCTCTTGTGCTATCCATTTTTTAAGATGCTTTTGTGCAATTCTTCTCTTGACTGTCTGGGTAGAAACATTGGGTGCAACTTTTTTACCAATCTCAAAATAAGTAGTATGGCAATTTTTGAGAGCTTCCTCAACTATAGCTTCATCCTGGGACTTGGTAGTCTTACGATGTCTTCCTCTACCCTTCCTCTTTTTGCCCTCCTGATATCCCTTTGCAATTGTTCTTCTGACAGTGGTGGAAGGGATGTTAAGGTAGTGGGAAATTTGCTCAACTCCCATTTGAGGCTCATGCAACCTAAGGATTCTCCCCCTGGTAAACTCAGAGAGGTGCTTGGAGGGAATAGGTTTTTTGGCATGACTGCGAAGAATAGGAGGCATAGTTTATTGAACAAAATAATTAGGTAGAATGATTTAGTTTTGGTTGATCTAGAGAAATTTGTTTAGGGAGTGTAGGATGTGCGGGGTGATGAGGGGGGGTGCGTTGCGATCGATCGTTGAACCACCGTTATTTTTGTCTCCCGACAATAGTTTACCCCTGTTGTCCTCTTAGCCGGTAGGGGCTTTCTGTTTTTCACGGCAGGATTTTGCGGTTGGTTCCATACCAGAGGAACGTCGGATGATGGCTTTTTCTGGTGGTCCGACGTGGATTTCTTTAGGGTTTTTCTTTGATTTAGCTTACCGCTCCATGTAGTCTTTGTACCCCGTAGTTGAATAAACAAAGCACCTGATATAAAAAAAAAAAAAAAAAAAAAAAAAAGGCCTTCTTAGTTGAAAGTTCTTCACGCAACCATCTAAGCTATTTTCCGAGAATATACATTTATCTCCATACTGTGCACTACTGGGCTGAGACTATAGTGTCTCTCATACACTTAGCGATCTATTATACAAGATAGGAGTCTGTATACTCAGCTGTTATCGGTTGTACGAATCAACACAGTGTGATCGCTATTAGGAATAGTAGTTACCTGCTGCAAGTATCGTCCAACTCGGAAGAGAGGAGGATCCTAACAACTCATGATAATAGTTGCCCTCTTCTGATATGTCCGCTGATGACAATTAGCCAGATGGAGACAGCAATCTGCTTGGGCTCTCTGCTACAGCTGCAATAAGAGTCACCCGATTGAGTACCAAAACAGCTAGGAACACCATCAAAAATACTGGATAGAGGGTGCACAGCTGGCAGGTGGACACCGATGAGTTGGAGTCATACTCAAATGAGGCAGCCTATCACTGCCACAATTCATCCAACAGTATGGTGCTGGGCTTGGATTATGATTTTGCACTATCTCCTAGTAAGCAACCTTCTAACCCTTCTACTGACTGGGGCATTCGTGCCTTGAGGTCTGGCTAACAAATAGGAAGGGAGACTGACCTAAACAAAGTATCTCAGCAATCTAGCCCAATAGCGGTCAATAGCAGTAGCAAACATGACCTAGCAGTCATGACTGGGGCTGATGAACCGAACGGTTCAGCCGACGCTACAGAACCTCCAAGGAAGGTTGCCTATAGCGAGCCAGTAATCAACAATAGTAATGAGAGTGAGCAGGATAGACTCCATTAGGAGATTAATCGGAGTTGCCAACCTACCGCCTGGCATAGTTCACCAAATGCTCCTCCCCTATTGGCTCACAATCCAAGTCATGATTCAGCCTCTGTGGCCTCTGAGCAGCTACAGGTGAGCATATTAGCTGAGTATCTCCTGATAATAGCCTCAGACACCCAGCAGCCTATTGACGATGCGGTACTGAATATGATAGTAGTAGACGCCAACATTGCGCTCGCTGATATGCCAGTAATAGTTACCAAATAAGAATCTGACCTGCATCAGCAAAAAAACTCCACTTTTGCGTTGGATGTTATCCTGACGCATCTTGGCACATCCTGAGATTGAGGTTACCTCATAGCCTCTAGTTTGCATCCTATGCATCCTGAGAAAATTATTGAAGTCAAATTTGGACATATAAGCCTTACCCGTTTTGGCTGAAAATTTAACTAGACCTATTTGGAAGTTTAATTTATAAGATAAACTAATGGCTTTTTTGATTAGATAACTTTTTGAAATTCCCCTCTCCAGATGTGCCCAGAAGATCCAGAATGCAAAGAATGCAAGTTGATTTTTTTCACTGATGTGACCGCCGCTCTGCCAGCCAGCTCAAGTGGATACTCTACACCTGTTAAGTTATAGTTTCAACTACCACAATTTTCATCTGCTATCATGTTGGCAGTAGGTCCTACTGCCTTGATAGCAGAAACTGAGGTTGGAAGTCGGCTCCAATTTGTTTCTGTCTTGGCGCACTAACTTCTGTCAATAAACCTAACTTGCTTTGACCCAATTTGGCTAATTTGAAGCTGAAAAGAGAGCGTAGGTCCATTTCAAATAATTTATAGGTACTAGAGCACTGCAGATCCTGGACTTTATTTTTCAGTTTTGCCAGTTGTTCTGGGTCGTTTCTGACCATCTCTGTTTTAGATTAGCTCACCAGAGCTGGGCCGGTTTGCCTTGATCCAGTGTAGTCAATTTACACTCATTAGGAAAAGGTTTTACATACGTTCAGGGAGGTCCTAAATACTTCTGGTCCACCAAGGGGGGTATTTCTCCCCGTTGTCCACATAGTCCACACCGATCTGCTTTGAACAACACTTTTGAAAATTTTACCAAAAATATGGACCAGCGTGGACCAGGGAGCACCAAGGTGGACCACGGGGACCAAAACCCCTCTTGGTGGACTAGGAGAGCTGTAGACATTTTCCTGATACTTGCCGTCCATGGATACTACCAAGAGAAGAGAGGAGCTTGGACATTTTATTTTCTTTGTATGTTTTGCCGACTATTCTCGTCTTGTTTGGCACCAGCTATTTTTCATTTTGTGGTATTCTCGTTTAGTATTTTCTTTTGGATATTGTCTTTTCTGTGTCTTGAGGTTTACTTTTAGAATCTTTACAGTTCATTCTTGTTCTTTTCCTGCTCTATTTTGTTTGGGTACATTTCTCTTCTAGTTTTAGAGGCTTCCTCTTTAGATTTATGTAGATTATTCTTCCAGCTATTTTTCATTCAGGAATGCCCTTTTCATTGCTTTTCCCATCCTAACTTTCAACTTATACCCTATCTGTTGAGCCTTAGTGGTAGCTTGTACTTTCTGAGATTAGCATTCTGGGCTCTGAGCCCTGACCTTACTTGCAATTGTTATAGTCTGCTTGGCAGATCAACTCGAACTAGATTAGTCTGCGTATTCTAACTAACCTCTTTATCTACTTTATTAACTCTAAATACTTGATGCTGATATATTGATTGAGTGAAAACAGTTGTGTAGCCGAGTTGAAGCTGAACGCCTCCGGTGTAAATTCCTATATTAGGAGTCCAGCTTCAATTCACCCAAGTGGGTGTATGTCAATGTTCTCGAGCATGAAAGCAAGTGACAAACCGTGAATATCCCTGCCATGTAAAGGTTTCCGGACAATTCCTATCTCCTAGATCCAAATCCCATATTGTCCTCTTGGCTACCTACCAATACACATTTCCTAACACTATCTATCTAGCAACTCTACTCAGTACAATCCTATTCTATCCCAATTCACCTATACTCCATGCTATAACAGCGGTGGCTTACAGCGGACAGAATGCATATGTTGAGGTAGGAGAGGCAAAGACAAAGGGAGGCCCGCTGTGAATATGTCCAGAAATCGCAATCCGAGGACAGGCCAACTATAATATCACCCACTCTTGAGTCTGCTATAGCTGGGTCTGCTGTAAGTAGGAGGAAGAATGCTGTGCTGGTGCCAGCTTCATCCAGACTCAAACCACCCACTCTTGAGTCTGCTACAGCTGGGTCTACTGTAAGTAGAAGGGGGAAGGCCGTGCTGGGACCAACTTTATCCCAACTCGACATACCAGAGCCTATTCCGAAGAGCTTCAAGTGGGATCTGAAGTCAGCAGTTGACAGTATAGCCTCCGATGATGGAAAATATCAGGGCAACTATGACCAGACTGAGGAGAGTGAAGAGAGTTAAGAGAGCCAGGAGGAGAACGAATCAGAACAGGTGGAGCATGATGAGAATGCATTAGAGAATTGTGGAGAGCACGGAGACCGATCCAGCATGATGTTCGGAGCTCGCAACCTTCGATACTGACAATCAGCACTAGGGATACTCAGAGTTCTAGCAGGATTGATTACTCCGGATGGAGAATATCCCACTTCGTAACATGATAACTAAAATCACTTTATGTCCACAGTTTTCCCCCATCTATCAGCAGTCCCAAATTCGCTTGCAACACTGGCTATAACTCCAAGTCACTCAGGGCCAAAAACACTGGATTTGGAGGATGGAGGTAGAGAACGAACCAGCAGCAGATGGAATATGGCTGTAGGGCTTGAGTGTAGTATTCTGGCTAAAGTCTATTCACTGATGCGGGACTGGATGATCTTTGTGAATCCGTTTCCGGACTCAATCACCCTGTCCAAAGAAGTCCACAGGTACTGGAATGATGGCAGGAGGGAATTGGACTTTCCCAACATTGCCGATACTACCCCAGCCTCAAATGACTAGGTAAGTTACTCTTAATCGATAACCTCCATCTCATCTCCAAACTAATTGTAGTGGCCAGCAGCCTCTGGTTTGCAGATTCAGTCAAAGTACAGCGCGTGCAGATCTCAATATTTGCATACTGTAAAGAAGGCAATAACCGAACTCTATAAGCTTAATATTAATGATCTTGTAGCCTGCAGATGAAGGGCAAAATACCTACTGGAGGAGGATAGGTGTACTTGCCCATGAAGCAACTATGTGGTAGTTTTCCCTCATTATTTCAGACCATATTTAAAATCATACTAAGCCAAAATCTATTGAATTCAGCGGATAGTCAATTTCTCTCAGATTCATAGCACCACAGATCCCAGATGCAATATACCCACAATATTACTCCTACCTCAGAAGGAAAGGCATGATGGATAAGTGGTTTCTAGATAAGATCAATGGCCCGTTTATCTGTCTGACAGCAGCCATATTATGACATTCACTGCAATGCTGGTAGACTACAAACTTTATCAATAATGTAGCTTTCACAAGTGCCAGTTCCAAAAGTAAGACACATAAAGCTCACTTGTGATTCTCAGAAGTGTTCAGATTCCTTGGTGCTTAGGTATCCCAATACTCTTGAAAACCACAAGTACTAAATAGGGTGATAAGCTGGCTAATGGGAAAAAAGGCCTGCTGGAACGCTAAATACACATATAGGATGGTATGAGAGAGGTCTGACATAGACTAATAATCAAGCGGATAAGGACCATATTGAAAAATAGAATTGAGAACGAGCAGGGAAAGCTTGTTGAGAGAACGGAGGGATATTCCAATAATAAGGATACATTGAGGCGGGAGTTTGGAATCGATCTGGAGGCTAATCAAGCTGCTGGCAGCCTTGGAGATGCAGCAAGAGGGCATGGTCACTACACGCTGCAACAGGATCAAGGGTGGAATCTGGAGGTATTAGATGATGCAGCTCTGTTGCATCAAAATGGCAGAGACACTATCTCAGGTTGAAGAACCTGACCGAGTAGTGGGAAATGTACCTATGAGTATTCAGTAATCATATATGTATATCATATTATGGAGGTGTAATAAGGGAATGACAGTAAATGATATATACCAAAAGAGTCCGAAAGTGACATAACGTTAAAGTATTGAGGCTAGTTAGAGGGTATTAGGCATGCGATTGTAGGCATGGGGGTTATTGGAGTGCGTCGGGCGGGTGTGAATAAGCTAGGAAGGAATAGATAAGTAGTCTGGCCATCAATTGTAAATTCAGAAGGCAGGAGAATGTGTCCGGTAGGACTGGGGGCAGGCAGTAGGGCATCTAGCAAATAAGATAGATTGAGAAGAAAGAAGGGCCAAAGGGTGAAAGGGGAAGAACATCTGCCAGATCTAGAAGGATACGCAAAGAGTTTGGGGGATGCAGGGAGATGAAAAGAACTTATGGGGGGGGTTCAGACAAAAAAGGAGAAGTGGAGAGAACGTTCGCATTCCCTCTACTTGTCCTTTTTTGTCCGCACCCCCCTATGAGATCAGTTTATCTTCCCACACCATCGGAATTCTTAGCGTATTTTCCCGGATCTGGTACACGAAGTCAAAGCAGAACAGAGTATCATGAGAAGAAAATAGGTGGGCAGGAGTATGTGGGGGGAGGTAGAGTGTAGATAATTCGGGGTCCTAAGACATCTGCAAAGAGTAGCCTGCTGACAGGGGCATTGAGTGCTAAGTGAGGAAGAGGGTATGTGCTGGGAGCAGGATTACTGGAGAGAACTACACCGGGCTGCATCCGATGTGTCTGGACGCAAAAGGGCCATGTCAGGACCAAGCGAGTCTGGGTCCTGGTATCAGGAACTGGAGTTTACATTATAAGCGTCTAGAGCGTCGAGCACACAGGACAAACAGGACGCAACAGGATACAAGATAATATTTTTGCTCATGTAAGTGCCTCCAGCTCTCCCTGATGGGATACTGAACATCTCACTTAGCTCATCTGGCGACTGAATATCTTATCTCTTTATCATAATCCTTTATACTGTATATATATATGAGTAATATCAGCAAAAAAAAAATCTGTCTTTTGTGCTCCACTGTGAGCCATGTCGTTGAGTTTTACGTTTTGGCTAATCGCGAGTGACCCCAGTTAATCATGATGCTTCCGATTGTGTCCCCTAATGATCAGATACAAATCTTAATTTTAGCAAAATATGAGCTATTTTTATCAATATCTCATAGACATTTTACATTACAAAGTTGTATGTTATGAACTCAAATTTCTCAACTTCAGTATGTAAAAAGTCCGTGAGCTCTTAATAAAAATTGCTCATATTTTGCAGAAAACAGAATTAATATCATCTTCTTTAGTTAAACTAACGGGATTTTTAATATCGCCATCATAGGACTGACGATGTGCCAAAACGTAAAACTCAACGACATGAGGCACAGGGGGCAGGTTGTTTTTTTGCTGATGAATCCTGTCACTATCTCGAGCTACAACAACTTAAGGTTCATAATTTGGCCACCTATCCCCCGTATACCTCATGAGGTATAGGGGTCAAATGTGAACTTTTACTGATATGATACATTAAATCATCTAATAGGTATCTTATCTGATTAGTTTGTGGAGAATTACCCTCATAGTAAACCTTATACTTAAGAGTTATATTCACACACTATTAACCCAGTACCTTTTATCTTGACTTTCTCCTATTCTCAAGATAATATTTTCTTATTCCTCTACTCTTATTCTTCTATACAACCTCTTCTCTTTTTACCTATTTATTTCAACTTAAATTGTCTTTTATTATTCCTCTTACTAGATTGAGATTATTAGGCATTATCCAGAACTGTCTTCAAGTTGCTATTCTGGAGAATTAGTGGAATAGTGAAATTCATCTTCAATCATATTAAGAATCTAGCTTATAACCACTAATGAAAGTTTGTACTTTATTCTTAATTGTAAAAAGTTTTTCAATACTGTTTGTTTTACTCTAAAAGTAAATATTTTATTTGCTAAAGTGCTTTTATAAAGCACCTAATGATATTTTGTCAGTAATTTAGACTACAGACCAGATTCACTATTATATCTTTCCCATATAATTTATTCTCAATTGTGAAACTAAGTCCATAACAGGTTGCTGTTAATAGTACATATATCCTTTTCCACTACATATTTTAGTTATAATCACAGATTTACTATTTTAACAGAATATATTTATATTCTCTTGTGTTATATTATTTAATAATAATTAGCATCATACAATCCATAGGAATAAAGAACAACTATTTGGAGTGTATATGCTTTACCACGTAATGCAGATTTTCTCTCTACCTCCTACACTCTACCCAGGCAATAGTTGTTGCCATAGTTTATTCATCTTATATACCTTATTCAAATGCTGAGATTATGTAAAGTCCTATCTATTTTTATTAGCAAGTCATGCATGATAACATATTATTCTAGCATTCATCATATTCAGTGTTCTCAATAGGTAAGACTATTCTGAAAATAGCCTTGGCCCATTTAAGCTATATTAAATATCAGATATATTATAAAAAAATCTATATGCATCACAAATTCACCACTTATATTTCCAAATACTTCTTGCATAGAACAAATACCATACTCAAATGGCTAATCTTTCACTATAAGATAGATTATACAAGAAGCTATGAAGCAGCAGAAGAACATTCCCTCAACTCAGAAGACTTTCTCAAAGAAGAGGACTTCTAGAAAGTAAGCCACTCTTGCGGTGATCGCAAAGAGTGAGGAATTTATGGCAATACTCAAGGAAGAAGCCCAAGCCTGAATCCTTAAGTCAGAGAAAGTGAAAGGTGTCCTTGTATTTCGCTATAGTAGGCCATTTGGATATACCCATTAGGTCAATTAGTTAGTTGTTATTAAAACGAGAAACCTCAGCTCTGACAAGTGGGTAGCACTTATTGTGCTCCTTAAAATCCAGCATAAGTGGCTCAAGCCACTATCGTTGAAAGGAAGAAGAAGGTGGAGAAATAAGAATGTGGGGGTTATTTGGAACCCCAAGCTGGACACAGATCAATAATCTGTGATATTTGTATTAATATCGGGAGTGACAAATTCACTATTGTTAGCCTTTTCCTACTAGAAATAAAAAAAAGTAAGTGAAGCATACCATTATGCATAGAACTTAAATGAAAGTTCCTCCACAAAGACTTTTACTTAGTTACTGTATTTTTCTCTTGGCATGGCCTAGCCCATGTGTGACTGACACAAGAAAACCTGTAAGTGTAGTCTATTAGATGGAGATACTGTATAATGTAGAAGTTTTGTAGATTAGATAGGCGGCCATTTCAAATATTGGGTTATTAGAGTAGCTCCCTCTGGTAAGGTCTGGTGTCTATTTTCATTTTTTCTACCCCATAGGGGCTAAGAAGTCTTCTTATGCTTTGTACTCCTCCCAGTACTATAGGAGACTCCCAACTGTATAACGCATAGTTCAATCACCAGCATTCCAGTTATGGCTAGGCACTCGAGTGCTCTCAGGATATTTTGGCATGTGCGATACTCTCTTTGCATATACTCTGGAAATATTTTTACTGTTACAGGTACTTGAAGTGTAGTAGTACCAAAGGCACCTATGACTAACAGTCAGGAGGTTAGCGGTACACCACTTGATTAGCTATGCCAAGGTTGTGGCACTGCCACAGCCTATAAATTGCTCACTTGCTCACAATTCAGGACACCTCTTCTAGGTACCCTACCACTCAATGTCAGATTCAACTCAATTTCAGATTTAAACTCTTTCGACAACAATAACCCTACACCAATAAGTCAAAAAGTAAAGCCATATCTGAAGACTATTACCAGATTGAAGATAGGATAGTGGAGGCATGTTCAATGTATATCAGGAAAATGTCTACGGCCTTCCTGGTCCACCATGGGGGGTTTTGGTTCCCGTGGTCCACCCTGGTACTCCCTAGTCCACCCTGGTCCACACTTCTAGTAAAATTTTCAAAAGTGTGGTTCAAAGCAGATCAGTGTGGACCATGTGGACCACGGGGACCAAAACCCCCCTTGGTGGACTAGGAGCGTTCAGGACCACCCTGAACGTACGTAAAACCTTTTCCTAATGGTTAGTTGAAACTAAAAAGCCAAATATTGGGGCAACCGTGCAACAGTTTGCAGTACCTGAATGCCATCTTGGGGCAAGATGGAAGAGACGTCAAGCAAATATAAAACGGCTCCTAATAAATTCAGCGCTTTCCAAGACTGAAGAACTCCTGATAGGCTTATCCCTTAAGGGTTTGAATGAGATAAGAACTTTGGCACAGCTTTCTATAGTTACTGATTGTGCAAATAGCATCCTGAAGTCGAATTGCCTTGCTGGTAATATTGATACTCTACTTCCAAATGTCAGTTATTCTTTGACATCCTGCTTCCTGAAAAGAAACTCCTAGTTTCATTTTCCCAAGCAAAAAATACTAGATTAAGATAGAAGAAATAGCACAATAAGAGTGATCTTCTAGGCTAGTTTGAATAGTTTAAGAAGGTATATAATAAGAAAGGAATTCAACTGGGGGATCTATATAATTTTGATGAAAGAGGGTTTCAGATTGGGTTTAGAAGGATCAATGGATTGGGACTCTTGATCCAAGCCGGCAGGTTCATCTCGGAAGTACAACGAACTGCAAATTAGTAACCTCAGTTGAGACAATTAGCAGAGATAGTGTAGTTCTGCCACCAATGCTTATTCTTCCTGAAACTCTATATATTAAAGATTGGACAACCAAAACCAACCTAGAAGATGATGTTTTACTGTCAGTTTCTGATACAGGCTACTCCAACAATAGTCTTGGTTTAGACTAGCTGTATCACTTCCAAAAGTTCTCTGCCAGGAGGATAACTGGCTTACATTCACTACTCCTTCTTGATGGGTACAGTTCATACTGCACACGAGAGTTTATTTCCTTCTGCGATAAGAAACTCATTATTCCCTTCTATCTACCTCCCTATACAACTCATATACTGCAGCCTTGATATTGTCATCTTTCAGTCACTTCAGTACTTTCATGTGGAGGCAATAGACAAGGCTACAAGGATTGGGTGCACTGACTTTAACAAGCTTGAATTCTTGGCCGCAATTACATCCATTTGATCTCTGGTATTTAAGCCTACAATCTTTATCTCCTCCATTCGTAAGACCAATCTTCTACCCTACTGTCCTGCCATTGTTTTGGAGCGCATTCATAAGTTCAACACACCTACTTCTAACCCCTCCACAACTCCACCTAGATCCCTCTCCCAGATTCATATAGTTTCTACCCTTTATACTGTGCGATCTCTTAAATGGTAAGCTAAATACCTTCAAGATGCAGATCAAGGGTCACCTACCTTTAATGTAAACCTAAATCACTTTATCAAAGGAAGTTTTACACTGGCGGATACAGAAGCTCTTATATGTCAAGAGCTCAAAAACACACAGGAAGCCGAACTTACCCATAATACCCACCAAAAACGTTCACTGGGGTCTTTACAAAAAGGTAGCATTCTTTATACCCATAAAGCTTGGGCAATTTTGTTAAAAAAACAGGAGGAGAATGCTTTGCAGAAGGTTGAGAGAGCAGCGAAAGAGCTGGAATGCCTCACAAAAGTGGCAAATCAGGAGAGAAAAACATGGTGGAAGTCTCTCTATAAGCAGCTTAGAGAAACTACAATGAAGCAGAAACTGATTCCCAATATACTACCCAAAAAAAGAATCCGGCGTGGTTGAGAAAATGTAATTTACAAGTTTTTTCTTATGAAAATCTGACATTGAGCCGAATCTGACATTGAGCTGTGGGGCACCTTGAAGAGGTGCCCGAAGATGTGAGCAAGCGAGCATTTTGCGGGTTGTGGCGGAGCCACAACCTTTGCACGGTTACCGGTTTAGAAGAAATTATTTTCCCTTTTTCGCGCCTAAAGGGTTTAAATTGGGTGATAGAAAGAGAACCATGGCAACTCGCCCAATACACCGAGGCGCCTATTGAAGCATCACATAAATCATGCTGAGCCTCAAACCATATTTTTGGCACCAATATTTCGATAATCGGAGCCTCAGTATTAATGAGCCACTTCATACTTGTAGAGCGTTCCTAGCAAAAATGATAATAAACACTGGTTCAGATTGCCCGTGCAGACAGGAGGGTGGACCCCGCACCCGGCGGTGTTGTCCCAATTAGTATGGTCCTCCGGCCATTCACCCTGAGCAGCCAATCACATAGAGTTCATCCTGCCGATCAGTTCCCAAGCTTCGGCAATTGTTGTCCCTGGGCGGGAATGTAAGGACGCATGAAATTTCGGCCTGATATTTTTATATTCTTATCTAAGAGCAAGGATATCCAGAGCTTCCGGAAATGGATCACATGCCATCACGCAACACAGAGAGTGTAGCCAAGTTCCGACTAGATAGAATATTTGTATATTATCCCCACATCCCAGCCCGGAGGTCTGCTTGTTTCTCTCTTTTAACCTCATCCCAAGCGGGTTTTGGAGAAGGACTGCGAGACGATTACGAATGACCAGAGGCGAAACAATGGATACCCCTCCAGCGCAAGAGGTTGCCGAAGCACCTCATGAGGATGTTTTGTATCAGAGGAAGGGCATAAAGATCTTGGGCGTTCAGTTGCCGCCATGGCGTTCTCCATTGGCCCAAGGCTCGTTCAGTCTAATTTTTCTCGTGTTCTGGGCTTAAGAGTTAATTTGTGTTTCAGTGATACTCACCGGCTTCGTCTGTTTCCTTTGCCCTGGGATGTTCAACGCGTTGAGCGGGTACGTTCTCGTAAGCCTAATATCTTTGGGTATGGAAACTAAAGTCAGAGCAGCTTGGGTGCCGGTGGTCAGGTTGATAGCACAGTTCAATCTAATGCAAATGTGGCTTTGTACACAACATTTGCGTTTGTTGGCTTTACAGCTGGAACAGTTCTCAATTATTGTAGGTGGTCACCGCAATCGCTCTGAAGGGCATTATTTATGGTAATCTGGGGGTAGTCGGCGCGCAAGCCACTTTGGCCTTCGGGGGCCTCGGTTACGCCATGTATTCTGCATCTTTTCTGTGTTATAACCACACCAAGAACGAAGGATTTGTCCTCTTCGCCGGCGCTTTCCTCGGTGTCTGTGCCGGGCTCTTGTGGTGTGCCCAAGGGACTGTAATGATGGTAGGACCCATGAATTACTCAACACAATGGGAGAATAACGTGAGCAGTCCTATCCTACGGAGAATGAGAAAGGTCGATATATCGGACTTTTTTGGGCCATCTTCAATATGGTAATTATCCACTCCCTAAAATTGCTGATACAAGCTAACGGAGGCAGGGGGGTGTTATTGGGTCATGCATTCCCATCGGTAGAATTCCCTAATCCCACAAATACGCATATTTTGCTAATACCCTATATTTAGCTACCAACTGGGACACTCCAAATCACGGCTCTGTCAAAGATGGCACATATGTCGGCTTTCTAGTCCTCATGCTCTGCGGTGCAGTCCTTGCATTCTTCCTTGTCCCCCCCGAGAAGATTATCCGAAAGGATGGGACCCGAGTTCAACGAATTCGCCACCCCTCAATGACGCAAGTATATCTTCCCTCCTATCACTGCAATGGCTTACATTTTTGATAGGCGTGAGATCTGTGGCCTTTGGGAAACGATAAAAACCGACACTTATATCCTGCTACTCTTCCCATTCTTCTGGGCTAGCAATTGGTTCTATACCTATCAGCAAAACTGCTATCAGCTTTTCTATTTCAACCTTCGTGGCCGCACGTTCACGTAAGTTCTCCCGCAATATCCTTGACCTGTTAACCTGAACATAGGCAGCAACCTGTGGTACTGGCTAGCCCAAATCTTTGGTGCTCTGATTTTCGGATTCTTCTTAGACAACCAGCGGATTGGCCGACGCAAGCGAGCAATCTATGGCTGGGTTATCCTGTTTGTCGCTATCAACAGTATCGTAAGTCATATGTTAAGTCTTTTATCGGATATCATTAATCTTCCTTAGTGGGGAGGTGGCTTGAAGCCTCTGCTAGCTTCGTCCCGTGATAAGTATCCAAGTCATGCTCCTGCGATCGATGTGTATGGTAAGCCCCCTTTTGGGAGTTTAGGAACAGCGTTGGATAGTGCCCCACTAACAACTTGACAGGCAAGGATTTTACCTGGTATCTTATACTTTATATGGTCTACGGATTTCAGGATGCTGCAAGTTTGACGGCTATCTATGGCATTAATAAGTATCACTAACAATTTCCTTAGATGTGGCAAACATATGCGTACTGGATGATGGGAGCCCTTTCCAATGAACCCAGAAAACTCGCATACTTTGCGGGTTTTTATAAAGGTATTCAGTCTGCAGGAGCGGCTGTTGTCTGGCGGCTTGATGCTGCTAAGTACAGCTATGCGAGTCTGTAAGTTTTTTGCCATTAAACTTGGTCATTTGCAACCTTAGTTAGGGGATATAACTAACCTAAACTCAGGTTCGGCTCTTCGTGGGGACTCTGCGGAGCCGGAATGATTCTGGCAATTCCGGTCATCTGGCGACGCATCAAAGACACCGAGATCACAGAGGAGGATTTTGTAACACCTGCTGAAAAAGATATCGTCATGTCAGAGGTGAAGTAGGTCACCCCAGCTCATAGAAATGGGGTTTGATAATTGTTCGTCTTCAGAGATAAATCTCTTTCTGTTATATCACCCCATGTTTGTTCATTGCAGGCGCTAGGATAAGGGATTTATAAGTTACCTTGGTAAGTTAAAATGATTAATTCTTCAAACGCCAGGAAAGATTGCCCATCTGATGATCGACACTGGTAGAACATCGGTATAGTTTGGTGGGAGGTGTTGTAAACATAGCCAGGGACCTCAGTGCTTGGCAGAACAAATAACAACTCACAGGTGCCCACACTATTTACCCGCTTATAGCTAAGGAGATTTGTCACTCCCTCTCCCCAGAATTGTAGCAAGCAGTTGATCCGGCTTGGTGAAAGCAACTGCGGGCTATCTCGTTACCTAGAGGGAAGGGCAATTCTGAGCTAAGGCCGTGAATCTCCCACAAGTCAAATCGTAGATCATAGAAGCTCTAGGCCACACAAGTCGTACTACAACTACCAACGCCGTCCCCCACGGATTCTAAAGATGCCGGTAGAAGGGGTGTATCCCTGAGATGGCACCGGTTCATACAAAATCACCCATTCCGACAACTTCTAACCTTGCACCTCTGTTCATGAATCCGCCATCTCAGAGCTGAATTGGGAAGCCGTGGCCTATGATAGTGCTTGAAGCTTTAAATCTTTTGTTGGGAGATCTACAATTTTTAGTACTTTGAGAGAAATTGGTAGTCCTGGTGGCCCGGGACTGAGATGAACTATGCTTGAGTCCGCAACGCCGGTATCTCCTCTCTCTTCGTTTGATTCCAACTTTCACAAATTTTAAGGGCACTCTGAAAATTGTTTCTAAAGAAATACCAGGCATCTGCGGCTATGAGGGAGGAAATCTTATAGCGTATGCGACAGACTACAAGGGAGTTTTGATTTTGGAGACCCCGGGGAGTCTGGAAAAGAATTTGAAGGTGTTCCCCTTTCCGATAACGCCTCAGGCACGGTAGAGAATTGCTGAATCCAAGCAAGTTTCGGGAGAGGGCTATCAGGTGACTAACTAAAGACGCAACGGTCAAGCACGCGAACACAAGAACTAGACTAGGACTATTAAATGGTATCGTAGGTAAATCAGAAACTTCGTTCGCCCACCTCTCACCTAAACTAATTAGACAAAACATAAGAATATAATATAGAGTAAAAGGAAACCATCTTAATCATTCCATCGTTCCCCACACTCATCCATTTCACTCCCTTCATCACCTTTCAGCTTCAGAACAAATGAAATTACTAAAGACATTCTGTAATTTTTCATCGTACCTTTCCTTCACATCCACTCACACATCTTTGTTCGTCCGCTGCCCACTTCTGTCAACTCTAACAGCAAGCAGTGAGGATATACCATCATGACCAAGATGCCCCCGGAATATAGAAGTTCCATCCACTAACCAGTCACGGCGAAGGGCTACCTCCTCACCCAAGCTTTACCATTACCATAACCCTGAATTCACAAAACCCTCTTGAGGAGAAATAAAAAAGAAACTCTGTTGGTGAATTAGTAGATGTTGGCTCTTGCAACTGGGGTCGAACCTTGTAACCCTCCTTTGTTAGCCGAAGCCTCTAGTTCGTATCACTCCGTCGTGAGATACATAGCCCCCTTCAAGACTGGTAGTGATGTGGTGCCTTTTCCGATTACTTGGGGTAGGGGTGAAATGTCCCGGGCCTATGAAAGGGTCATGGTGGGTGCTTGGTATGGTATAATCTGTATACCGGTACTCAAGCACGCGACAGTTGGTATTACAGAGGTGGGCTTTGTCTCTGGTGGAGTCATGGCTTTGTTTTTTTTTTTCTTTTCCTTTTTTAGAATCGTTGGCAATGTGGGTTTGCATCTGTTCAGGTACACCGCTAGCGATATCGTGCCGGGCCTAAGACAGTAGTTATCAAGAGTGCGAAAAAGTTTATTTTTCACCGTGGGGACACTGTCAACTCAGCGGGGGAACCTAGGGTGTTGACTAGACTACCGCCCCCATATGCCCTTGATTTCTATGTAATGGTGATCCCATAAAAAGAAAAGAGAACCCCCTCCACGACAACCCCCCCCCCCAAGATGTTACAGCATTATATTTCCAAAACAACGAGCAACCATTTCTACGATATCCCCTCTACGAAGTCCCAATAGCTTGGGGATTCCACAACAAAAGCGTCGGATCGTACACCGCCTTTAACTCCTTCAGTCTCGGATAATTCGTGCCGTAATAAAGCTCATGTGCCTCCTCTGGCGAGAGTGTCGGATCCACATAATTCGGATAGGCTTGAAACTTCGTCTCGGGCTGCGCGTCGGTCAAGCTCCGAGACAACTCATTCATAAGGTCGAATCCCGAAGGTGGGTAGGTACCGGTAGCGCCGCCGAGGTCGGAGTACAACTGGAACGTGAAGAATGAGTCGCGGACATAGTAGCTGCTGTCGGCCGGGTTTTGGGCTGAGATTTGGCTATATTGCCCGCCGTATAAGTCCGCGAGGACCCACCAGGACAGCGGGGGTTTATCGGCGTTTTCGCTATGAAAGGTGAAGAAGGAGGTCAGAGCCTCGCTGGTTAGTTTTGTGGGGGAGACGATGGATTTTGCGAACTGGGCTTTTTTTTAGTATGATGGCCCCAGCACATATCGGAGGTAGACTAGAGTGGGGGTAAACTTACGAAAGTATTGTGTTGATTGTAATTCTCTGGCTGTGGTAATTGCCCCGCTCCGCCGAGGACAACGAGCAAATCAATGAACCCATACTCTCGTACGTCGGAGGTACCGTCTTGTGGGAAACTAGCTATCAGCGGTGCAATTGTTGTGTTGAAGTCTGCAAGGGAACCCCAATACACGCCGCTAACTTCGTAATGGCCCTCCGCTGGGAGGGTGAACATCCTGAATGCTATGTTACTGGGGGCGTTGACGGCGTAGTCTTGCATGGCCTGGAATATCTTAACCTTTTTCTCGACAGTGTCCGCGGCGTTGTTGTCTAATGTCCATCTCCAGGCCCAATTGACACCCGAGTTTGGTGCAGGATATGTTTTGAATTTAAAGGTTGTCACGATGCCAAACGATGATCCAGCACCTCGGAGAGCCTGAAGCAGTCATAAACTTTAGCCTCCAACAATGAAGGAGAAGAGGGAGAGGCCCACCCAAAACAAGTCTGGGTTGGTGTCTTTAGAAACGGTGACAATATCCCCGCTTGCAAGGACAACCTCCATCTCAATAACGTTATCCAATGTAGTACCCCACATACGCGACGTAAACCCGAACCCACCATGAAGCGCATGTCCAGAGATACCGACCCTACACACCCCGTCAGAACAAACCCAACCCAGTATCACAACAAATCACTCACCCAGGACAGACCCCGTGCGGCAGCGCCCTAGCCGAAATGTTATATATCCCGCTAGCGATATCTCCCAACCTCAGCCCGGCACCCACCGTCGCAACATAAGTGTTAGGATCCACACTCAATTCCCGAAACTTCTTCATGTCAATCATCAAGCTCCCGTTCACGCCCCCAAGTCCAAATGCAGCATACGAATGGCCTCCAGATCTCGCAGCGACTTTTGCCTGGAACTTCTGCGCGCACTTGAGCGCGGAAGAAACATGCGCTGCTGTTGTAGGTACTGCGACATCAACGGGGAAGAACGGGGTTCGGAGGTTGTAAGGGCTCACAGTCGGAGCGTAGTCAGCATCGGAAGGGGAGATTGTAGGGACATTGTATGTGCTGAGGCAGCCGACCAAAGTGGTATCAAGGTCTGCTGGGATTGAGAGGGCTAGGCGGGTGAAACCCAGGAGGGCTACGATCGATTTGAATTTGACCATCTTCGCGCACACGAATGAATACCAGGTCCGAGCAATTGCAGATCGCCAGACTCCAAGGTAAAGGCGCTTCGTAGCGGAGTGGAGGAAGGGGGATTAGGGGTATTTATTAATCCGCTTCCTCACCCCCGTCACCTGTGCAGCTCACCACCATAGCAGAGGCACAGTCCAGTAAAAGGAGTACGGTAGTCAATAGGGCAGCGTGTTTTGCTCCCAAGCTCTAGTAAAGTTGGCACTCTTCGTACTGTACAACTAAACACTTGCCTATCAAAAAATTTGCCGGGCCTACTTTCCGCTTCTGGCAGGAGATCGTATCGTTAACCAGAATCAATGTTAATCTACAGCAAGGCAAGCCTGTTAAATGTGCCGGATAAAATTCCATGTGGCAGAGCATGGGAAAAGGGCTAATAATAGCAACACAAGGCCAAGTCACCGCGGAAAAACACTGGATGAGTAAAAATAGTGTAATGACTAAAAAGCAAAATGAGCGGGACGGGAAGTACTTGTACTAGTACTTGTAAGCAAATGAAAGGAAAGTAAAAATTAAGGAGGATTACTCTACCGGTACAGTGAAGTACTTGTGTGACAATAAGCGGAAGGTGTAGTTTTGAACTTTCACTGGCTTTAAGAAATAACTGGTTTAAGCTCACATAGAAGCTGTGGGTAATTTGAGAAAACACGAAAATTAGGTTATTTATAACGGTGCAAACCAAACAGCTAAAATGAAATGAAAATAATGTACAGTACTCCTACATTGCTTGGGGAAAAGGGCAAGCTGGGCGCGGTAACACAAATAGTTGAGTTTACGAGCAGTTCTGAGGGATTTGAATGCTGACTAAGTAGAAATCGGATCTCTCAAACCGTTTGAGGGCACCAGCTCTACAGTGAGGTGATAGGCACGGCTGTAGCCGAAAAGGGCTAAGTTAGAAATATTAGAGGAATTCAGCCCCGGGGTTGAACAACGGTTATGCAAGTTTTTCGAACCGAAAAGTTTTGGTGTGTGCAGCCCCTTTTTGCATACAAAACTGGCAGAAAAAACGCTTTTTCAACCCCGGGGGCCGAATGCCTCTAATAATGATGATAATTATGATGTAACTTAAGCCTTTAGGACAACTTGGGGTGAAATTCAAAAGATAGTAGAATAATCAGATGCTAATATTAAAAAAAAACAAACGGAGGATTGGAGGATAGCCAGCAAGACTAGCAGCATGAAGTTGAAGGTGAACTATCATCGGGACGGAGACGGCGGTAGCGAGGATGAGATAGGGTTGGGGAGGAGGGGGTGTCAATTGGGCGAATAGTGGGTTGTCAATGGTATTGAAAACGAAGGCGGTTGTTTATTCTGCTTAGGGGAGGGGGTGGGCTGGGTTGTACAGATCTACCGCCTTCTAGACCAATATACCCTAGTGCATGTTTCTGTGCAACCTTCCAGATGAAATTGTAACCAGGGAGGGAAAACAGAAATTAATGAAACGCTAATGCTGCTACCAGTCCTGTGATTGTTATGTGCTCCGAGGGTCTGCTGTTTGTATCATACGACACTGGTACGGGCTCTAGGGGTGGTTCACAAACTGGGATGGTGGTTCACATAGTCGGTGAGGGTCGTGCTTGATACAACAAGCAAGGAGAAAGTCCCGGTGTTGGAAATGCTCCAAGCACCCAGTAGGTGCTTGCACTTTGGGACACAAACTAACAAGTCCGCCTTTCTCTTTGCAGTATTAGCCTCTTGTAAATAGATTTTGTAAAACGATCAGTGATATTTCATGATGGGTGCCCAAAAGTCGTGCCTTGGATACCCTCTCAGGGGTGTTTTTGGATACTTCTTCCCCCCGGTAGCCCTGAGGAAATGCCGCTTCCTCCAGAGGTTATAGGTATACCTTGCCTAGCACGTGGCTACCGCTAGAGACCTGCCACGTAGAATCGCCGGTGACCTGGCTGATAGCTACCAAATTGTCTATCGCATGGTGTCAAGGGTACCATGTGCACAGTGCAAGTACCGGATTCCTAGCTGCCCCGGACAGTTTTTGAAAAGGATTTATATAGGATACATATATAAAATACCTCACCATCCTATATTTTAGTGTTTTAAGACCAGATAGAAATTTAAAAATCCCCAACCCTGTTCACATAGAAACTATATTCGGTGTCCCAGATTTTCAGCTTATACCAGCCTAAAATCCAAGATCGCAGCTGTTCGGGAACACGATTGATGCCATGTGTGGTCCATCTACCGGTAGTAGGAGCACAGGTCAAATTTTCTTCATGGCCCTCTTGCCCCAATCGTCCCCCTCACTACCAGTAGAGTCCCCCATATATGCTAGTTCTAGTTAATTTCTCCCATTAGATGCCGCAGGCTTATGGAGGAGGAAGGAGGTTGAACGGTAATATTAGAGTTGTTCGGGAGGTCCATTCCATTATGTGGCAGATTGCCACGGTGGGGTAATGCAAATTGTGAGTGAGTAGTTGGACCCCAGAGTGTAAGATAAAGTATTATGTGCGATTTGGCTGCTTTGTTTGCCAATTATCTGCTAGTTTCTCTAGCCTCCTATTTTCCACTCCACCCCACATCTAAACATTTTATGGAATAGTTGCCCGTCCTTTCTACCCAATTATCGCCCAATCCCACACTTTTCGAAAACCATTTTTGCCAACCATTTCGTTCTCCCGGATGCTTCGTTATCCCAGGCAGTCCACATCAGATTTTGGCTTTCCGGGGGAACGGAATGCGACATGGGTCTTGGTTACTCAGGCCCTGTTGGGCAACCCCGGATTTGGACTTAAAATCCGGATTTTGGCCCAAGCCAGGACCTTGTGTTCAGTAAATTTAAGTGTTTGGTAGGGCAGGGCTAAGACCAGACTTTCTTTCACACAACAGAGTTTTTAACCGGGATTTTCGAGGCCAAGCTTATACTTAACCCTAAGCAAGAGAGTATTTTTCCTTCTCCTTAGACCGGGGGGCTATCAATCCGGCCGCCTGGACTAACTCAACTTTCACTAGCATCGATTCAAAATCCGAAATAGTGCATCACGAGCGCTTTTGTCTACCGGTACCAGTAGTCGAGAAGTTTAGCCTATACCGTACAGTACTAGCACAATTGTGTTCATGGGCTAACCCTCCGCCTTACCTAAGCTACGCAAGCGGAACCGAATTGCAGTAAGACCTCGAGTGATTGGTATTGTAGCACCCTACCCGCGCCAAGACGGGCCAAATTCCCACTCCTAGGCAGGCCGGCGGAATCACTTCGAAAACCCTCCTCATCCCCAGCCTAAGACAAAGTGGGATAAAAAAAGCGCCCGACCTTACCTTACTAATAAATGCAACTCTAATGTCTTAGCGCGAGTACTGTACGAACTATTCGAGTCTTACTTTACACCCGCGTTGGTAAAGTTCCCACACCTTCCTTGTACCTCAAGAAAAATACCTGTTCACAGCAACAATAGCAAGAGCCCTTTTTGATAACTGTTTTTCGGATATGGCTCGAAGGACCTTGTATGCTTTTAAAACAATTTATCATCCTAAATAATTAAGGGAGAGGGTTAGAGAAGCATTTCCAATCTCTCATAATATCATACTTGGAAGAGTATGAGAACTTTGTGGATGCGGCTGTACTGTACCTTACCTTGTTGCGGGTCACCGCCAGCATCCCACTACAGAGTATGTGGGACCAGGTCCCAAATGCCAGGTACTACTATAGAAATTTTAGGTAAAATCGACTTACCGCTATGCCTCTTCAGGCAGCTACTTTTTCTCTTAAGGCCTAGTCCTATGGTGAATGCACTTCTCTGGGAGTAATACCTACCTCTGGATAATGGCCACCCGTCCAGTTTATCCCCGCTCGACATAACAGAGGACAGAGACTTCGGTTTTCCTTAAAGCATCCACCATGGAGAGCAAGTTCATACGCACGAGAGAAAAAAATTGCCTACACTTGCCAATGCTGGCTCTCATTTTGGGGGTCAGTTTTGTGTGCCAGAGATTGGTTTAATTTTGTAACCTATAATACTATCCAGATAGATGCCTGAAAACTGAAACAAAAAAACTGAGTAGGTCAACATCACCAGTGTATGTTGGAGCATGAAATAAAGGAATTCTAGATATCCCAGTTACTACAAAAAGGAAAATTTCTTAGGGCCCGGAAGCTTCTTGAAAAGAAGTTGCTTGGTAGTATCGGGATAAGAAAATTCCCCGTGGTCAATACTAGCAGGGCGAGATTGACCCTCAGGGTACTTGACATCATACTGCAAGATGATGAAAGTAAGAATCATCTTCATCTCCTCAGTAGCGAAGTAGCGACCAGGGCATGCATGCTTTCCGTGACCGAAGGTGAGGTCCTTTGAGGAAGTAGTGGCCCAATTGATGTTACTAGTAGCACTGCGACTGCCGTCGGCTTCGAGAGATTTTTTGTACCAGCGGAACCCATCGAATGTCTCAGGGTCCTCAACAATTTCTGGATCGGTAGAAAACATTGAGGTAGGGGCAGCGATCAGAGCACCCTTTGGCAAGCAGGTACCATCGGAAAGAGTGACGCTTTTCAGAACCTTGCGGTTGAAACTAACTTTATAAAAAATTAAAAAGACGGCCTAAGAGAAAGGTAGTGATGAACTTACAAAGGCCAATCCTTGCCCTCATAGCCTCCTTGAAAAAGCTATCAGTCTTTTTCATCTTGCGCATAGTCGCCCGGTCTAACACTCCGTTATTTTCGGAGATTACGGATTCAATCTCCTCGCGGATTGGTTGAACGCATTCCGGATGGGCAGCGAGATCGAAAAGTGTATTGAGAAACGAGAGAGACGTTGTATGAATTGATGCCAGAATAGCAAGCAGCTGCAGTTCAGATAAGGATTCGGTGGTCTTGTGATGCGGCTCAACGAGATCTATGAACCATTGAATCATGTCGTTGGGCTTCTTATAAACAGTTCCATTCTTTTCTGCAAGTCTCTCTTCTTCAAGACGTCCTTGAATAACAGGACCTAGGAGGATCTGCGCCTTTTTTCTGTGCGAGTTGATCAATTTTGTTGAACTAGTAATCCAGGCATAGAACGGACGAATCGGTTTTGGTATACTCGTAAGCTTCGCAAGTGTCAAGAAAACATCTCCAGTGAACGTCATTGAGACAGTCAACCAATCCTCATTTCGACATAAAGGAAGGCCAACGAAGACTCTGCTACTCATACGAGCGACAACTCTTAGGATTGGGGCGAAAATCTCCACAGATCTCCATTCTGTTGCAGTGCATATTATTAGCATTTATGATGAAAACTAGGATAAGTTTAGCAGAAATACTAACCATCCGTAGTAAATTCTGGCATTTCAGCACCCAGAGCAAATCGTGTCTCTTCTAGTATTGCCTCTTTAATAGTCCCTGTTTCAATTTTCGTTAGTATCTCTGAATCTAAATCCCGATAGAGCTTTTTTGGGGTTAGAGAGAGAATATCTACACAGAGTTGTAGCTTTCTTTCTTTACGATTTTAGATGCAATAGCTGGCCTCTGGGCATGCAAGCGTTTTTGCGCTACAGCATAACTGCCTGAACTCTTTTTCTTACCGCAAGAGTGTCTGTTCAAGGAATGGATTACCTAGATTTTGAGTGAGTTTAACTCTTACTGCCGCCTCAAGATACCCGGTTCCCACAAATCGATCCAAGCCAGTATATGGTCCCATCATAGTCTTTACCAAGGTGCATGATCAGCACTAGTAAACTTACTGCTAATATCGAGAGTGACGGGGTGCTTACTTCTGTGAGAGCATGTTGACTGCTTATTATATCGTCCGATGCACTAGAGAGCTCTTTAACCTGGTTGTGTGTGAGAATGATCTTGTCGTAGCCGTGGGTAGTCACAACAAAGTTTCTTCCTCGGTACTGTTAAGATCATAGTAATATTATAGTGTTAATACCTTACTTAGTCATACCAGCTGACTAATTTTGATATATAGACGATGGCTAATGATTGAGCGAATAGCATATATACTAACCTTGTAATAGCCATTCTTCACAATATGGAATCCATTAGAGACAAACTTCAGCCTTGCTTTGACTAGTCCAAAGTAGCCCGGTAATTCAATTCCAACAATTGGAAGCTTTGTGGAGCTATGAACTGACCACTCTTTCCTCACGAGAAGGAAAATCCCTAAGAAAAGTAGTACAAGAGTAGTAGGAAAAAGAGAGTATCCATGAAGTTTCTCGTCTTCAGTGTAATCAATGAGACGCATAAAAATACCCATGATTTCAGACGTAGGCTGTTTGTAAGTTGGGAAACGAGAAGAGGAAAAAAGCTTTGGCGTACAGGAGGGGGGGGAAGATTGAAAATGCTTCTTTCTTTTAAAGATGGAGCTTTGAGTGGTATTCAGGTGGGAGATAGGAGCGAGTGGCCGTAATAGATGCAGTTTTCGCTGTATCTTGGGGCCCCGGTCGCGGTCTTCAGAGAGACCGCCAGGAAGACCGGATGGACAGGAGCACGATTCACAGTCCGTCCACCTGGCCTGGCGGGCCCAGCGAACGGCAGGTTTTGGCGGGGGACACGGCCAGACAGGGTGGCTATCACTTTGCCTGGAGTACAGGAATCGCAACTGGCTATTCATGTGCGGAGGAATATGAAGTGCTGGGAGTTTTCTACCTCTTCTTTTTAGCTCTCAGGGGATTTTTTTCCCCTGGATTATAGGTGTTACCGGGCGTTAGCTTATATTGGATCAAGAATTGTGCCATGTGCCTTGTCGCATGAGTAGATCCGGGTGGTCATATCCTTACCAAGGCCAGGATCATGACTCATAAGGAACCACTTACTGGCGGACATTCATTCTTGTAAATGGCAACGTACAATACGAGTGACAAACACAAGCCCGACCTGTTAGACATTCTCTCCTCAAGCTACTAGGGGTAGGGGTGAAGTATTGCGACAAGCAGTGGCAGCAGAGGTTTGTGCATATACTTTGGAAAGAGTATCAAAAAACCATAAAAGTAAGATGGCTACCAATTCGAGTAATTCCGCCACCCCTTGCCTGTCCCAATATTTTCCCCCTCACCCGAGTACCTCTACATTCTAAGACATTAAAAAAAACCTACAGTAGGGCCCGTTGTCTCCCCATCCTTCTGCCAAACTCCCGGAATGAAATTCTCGAGAGGACTACACATGCAGAGTCCAATTCGTGCAGTACTCCGTTCTCGCCCAACCCCTAAGGAAGGCTGCCTCGTTGCAAACATTAGGTGGATACAGTGGGAGAACAGATGATGCTTTGGGTGGGTGTACATAGTATGTAAGGATTAGGGGTGGAAAACAGTAAAGAGATTATATGGAGGAGCAAAAAAACCATGGCTTAAGACGCCTATAGTATGCGCTAAAATAATTGTAGCTAGGGACCACACGGCAAGAAAATTAATGTGCCTTTCCTCAATTCGGATTGGCATGGCTTTTTATTATATTTGAGGTAGATAGTTTTATTACAAGATAGAGCAGATAGCAGAGACAATAATAGAAACGACAAAGTAGAAGTATACTATTGGAATTATGTCTTCTCTCGTTCTTCTACTAGTATTCTACTCAGAATAATTAAATCTCGGCCTAGGACGTCCAGAATTCCCCCGCTTGGATAAAGGCCGGGAACCATCCCGAAAAACCCCCAGTTCCAGCCTGCCTCTGAGGTGAATGTGGAGAAAAGTTCCTTACTCTGAGAAGCAACTTCAACGTCCTAGCGTGGGGTTTAATTATTTTAATTCTTGCCGCAGTCGTTCACAATACCGGTGGTTTCTGCTTCATCAGTGTTTATTTCTTGCTCCAAAATATGGGGTGTCTTAGCTCCGGCATCCTACACAGACAATTCTGGCTTGATAGTGATAAACAAAAGCTATTCGTTGTGGGAATTGAAAATATGCACCTTGATTTTGAATTTGTGGCTGAACACTGATGAGCCCTCTATCCAAATTACCTTGGCGCACACTAGAGGGGTCTTGAACCATATTTATCCCCAAGGTTTAGCAGGCTAGCATTATATTCTAGAAGGTATCGATAGGAGAAGACTAGTGTTGGGGAGGATGCAACTAATTAGTATCCTTTGAATAGATTTGATGGATTAGTGAAGGTGAGTAGGGTGATCACCGCCCCGCCCCCCTTGGGCGCCCGTAAAATCTCCTTGGATCCGCTATCACCGCCGGTTTTGTAATCCCCTGGTTCAGAGACAAGCGCCCCTAGGAAGACGCGGGTTTTTCCGACAGGATATAGGATCGGCCTACTGGACGTGTTGAACCTAGATGACAGATGTTCTTACCTCCAATTCTTAACTGAGCCTATTATGGTCTGACGGGCTGGTTTCCGCTAACAGTTTGGTAGTGAATTTCAGCTGGTTCCGAGGCACCAGTAATACCCCGCTTAGCCATGTGAAGGTCTAAAACAATTGAAAAATTGAAAATATTTGAAAATATTTGGCATAGCGGCTGTTATGATAGTGGGGGTAGTGGATTTAGTGAGGGCCGACCTTTGTCCGGCCCTCATTTCGAATACTTAATTTAAGCCGAGTCGAAAGTTCGAGTGATAGCTCGTGAATATTTAAGAACAGCAAAAAGTCAGGGTTGCTTCCTAAAAGAGTGAGGATGACTCCAGAAACACGCTGGCCGAGGGCCTGATTCCCCTGGCCCTAAATATTGTCCGTGGACAAAATTAACCGCGCATCAACGAAAAGGGAAAGGCTTTGGCCATAACAATAACACTCCCCCACCAACCACCAACCCTGCCATTGTTAAAACCGGGAGAAAAAAATCAAAAACATAATTACAGATAGAATACATAATAGGTATTAATATTTGAGCTAGAGAAAGTTCTTTAGGTGGTGCTGGAAGCACGAAGTGATGAGGAGGGTTGCGTCGCCATTGATCGTTGGTGTGCGGTTAATTTTGTCCACGGACAATACCATAAAAATTCGTGAAATCTATCTCTGCCACCCCTGTAACCTCGGTATTCCAAGACAAAATCCCCTAAGAAGGATTAGCGCTTTCCCGATACAGCGAAGGATCGGCTCTCAGTACTTTGTCAGATCTCGTTACTCGAGTACCGGAAAAACTCAGTAAATCCACCACCGGCCGTCAGGCCCGACCCCCGAAATCTAAGATGAAACACTTCGAGAGGGAATAGTATTTTCCAGGCGGGGTAGAGCCTATTTAAGTTGAGCCCACTAGATCTCATTAACTGGTATTCGCAATCTCGTTAACCTGCTTTCTTAAGCCGACTGCGGTTTAGTACTCGGGGGGGTCAGTAAAAACCAGAAAACTATTTCTGCCGATCCCATACAAACCTCTGTGGAGACAGGGGTTATGTTTTCCAATTTTTGATGGACCCTCCGAGTACTTGTACACGCATAGTACTCGGGTGAGGAGGAAAATATTAGGACAGGCAAGGGGTGGCGGAATTACTCGAATTGGTAGTCATTTTACTTTTATGGTTCTTTAATACTCTTTCCAAAGTATATGCACAAGCCTCTGCTACCCCTGCTTATCCCATTACTTCACCCTAGTACTCGTACAGTCTTTCATGGGGTAGTGCCGAATTATCAGCGGGTGACGAACAGGGATCAGTAGCATGGATTTTCTTCGTTACCCTACTTTGACGAATTCCATTTTTTGTTATCATACCAGATACTCCTTGTTCGTCACCCGCTGATATTCGCCACGACCCCATGAGAGACTGTAACTGGTATTCGCAATTCTTTTAACTTGCCAAACTAAACTTATCGTGTACCGGCGGTCTGATTTCAGGGCTGACGGAGATAGTGGATTTCACGAGTTTTTACGGTACCCTTGCACTGGAATACTAGTCCACGGCATGAAGAGCTCGGAAATTTAAGCCTAAATTCAGTATTCGGGCTCAGATACGCACAGGTTTTCCGAAACCCTGTTTCCGAGTACTCGGGTATGGACGTGGGTGACCATACCCGAGTACTGGTAGATGTGATCTGGGCCAGGTGATCCCTGAGTGTCCAAACCCCCACGTTGACCTGCGATATTAGTATTTGTTTGACTCCGGTGTTCAGGATTGACTCTGTTTTTACTCGTAGCACAGATAAGCAGGGGTGATTGGTGACGCATGCCTCTGATATCCGTGCCGGGTATGATTTTTTTCGCTCACAGATAGCCACGAGCGGTTGGCGATCACCCTCTAATCCCCTATATTGGGGTGATCGGAGCAGGGTAGCTGCGCTCAACAACAGGTTGTACTTTACGTCTCTGCTGTGTAGCTTGTACAGGCACCTCCAATGGGATACTAGTACTTGAGCACTAGTAGGCACTAAGTATTTCGAAAACAGGGGTCGTGGGTTTGCATGGGCACTCAGACGGGAAGGGATTTTTTTGCCGCATATTTTATGGATCCCTGTTTTCGGCGACATCTTGTCTGCTGGTGTACAGGTACATCACATAATGTACTTGTAAAAGTACTCAAACTCACTGAATCAGAGGCTTATATCTCCAATCATCCACGCTTACCTTTGAGCGAAAACAAAAATTAAACAAATGTTATACTTGCAAGTGCGCATGGGAGATCGGGCACTAAGGAATCACCCCCGATGGCAAGAAGTACCCAAGCCCGGAGATGAGAAAAATAGACTGTAAGGGCCCGGCGAGGCTTGGCAAATATTGGCAAGTAGCTTTGGATAATCCGGACCGAGGCACATTTCCTTTAATACCCAGGCGCGCTAAGCTTCCCCGAGGTCTACTTGGCGAAGAATTCATTGTCCATCTTCAAACACCGAAGGATTTTCGACCACCACTCCTATGAGAATTATGGCTCTATTAAGCGATAGAATGGGTAATCTTCTGCATACTCTGCATATTAATTAAGGGCACATTAGAGTACCCAGAAAAATCGACCAGGTGACCATCCCCAAGACGACTCAGGCATGTTAGGCATCAGCCCAGGCTACAGGAATGCCGGATTTCCAAGCCATCTACTCCCAGGACATTACGGGTTTCCCTCTACTCATAGTCTCCTACTTTAGCTAGCCTAGTAAAGCAATACTCAGTGTCTCTATCTATCATATCATCGCAAAAACCCTCATATAAAGTTTTGCCTATTATATAGAAGAAAGGTGAAACACTGCCCTAAGGCGAGGGGAGGGATCGGACATGGAATCTGGAGGGGTCTGGAGATCTCTAAAGCAGTATAGTATTGCTAAAGGGAGCAGAACCAATATCAAAGGAAACTATAGGTTAACACATTTAATTTCAAAAAAGAAAGAAAAAGAAAAAAGGAAGAAAAAAAGACAGTAACTTTCAGTCTATGATACCCACAAACAATTGCTATAGGTATCTCTGCGCGGACACTTGCTCTTCCCCTCCCACCCAAGACTCCCAATCGCATGAGTATGAGAGGTGTGCCGGGATTAGGCACACAGTGATGGACTGTTGTTTTCACATCCTATACTCGTAGGCATAGAATATGGGGGTTGGCTTTGTTTCATTGGTACCAGTTGCCATTGTGCGCCATGTGTCGGGAGTTTGGTTTACTTTGTTGTTTCTTTCACACCCACACCCTTCGAGATAGGATAGTTAGTTTAGCTCGTTTCACCCTATATATTGATTGGCATGGGGAATCGTGCGTAGGTTTTTTCGGACTCTGGATCATTTAGGATCAAGGAGGATCATAATGTGTCCGGGAGTCTATCCCCCGGAGTCGGATGAGTCTCATTTAACTTTTTGGAGGTTCCTCTGCCGCTCTCTAGCATCTCCATCGATATTTTAACCCATAGCCCCCCCCCGGTTTAGTGTACACCATCCACGGTAGTCTCACTAGCACCACTGCGCCACTTTGGCCATTCTTTCAATACTCACGCGACCTCACGAAACAAGCTCCAGCCAGGATTCCTTGGCAGCCATGACCTCTCGCTCGTTCAATGTTTTCAGCCGGCGGTGGGGAAAGGATACGTACAAAGCAAAAAGCGAAACCCACGGGCTCCCAGCGAGGGAGTTCACCGCTACATAAAGAAACTACTCAGCTCCCTCCTTCCTCCCAGGGAACTTGCACCAGGACAAATAGAGCTCAAAGTTTCCCTCGGCTCCCAAGCACCTGCAGCTCTGCCTTCTCTTCTCACTACAACGGCTTCTCCCCTTTCCCTAGACACGCGAAATTCATAAGGACAAGCAGCAGTTCATATGTGAAACCACCTACTCCCAGGCTCCATAATGTGTGAAATGACTTCCTGAGCAAACTCATCAAAAATTCTCTTTACGCTACTCACCCGAATCTACTATTATTCAAATCGGTTGATTCTTCAACTACCCGCCTCTTCCCATCTCCTGCACAAGCTGATGGGAGGAGGGAGGGAGAGGAGACCGGGTTTTTTGGTTAGAAACCCGAGCTTACCTCAAGCCTAGCTCTTGATAAATAATCCCTATGGTACGACAGCCGCGCCATACACAAGGCGAGAAGCCGCAAGTCCTGTGTTTTTGTCCGCGCGCACATCAGGCTCCCGATCGATGTTCCAGTTTGTCGTCACGAGCGGTCACTCGGAGATCAATGAAAGTTTGAATTTACCCTTAGAGGTGCCCGTTATGTTGGAAAGGGGTTGAACAAAGTTTTGGATGCTAAAAATCCGGGGGGGAGAGCTCTTGGGGTGGTACAACTACCCAGCAAATATCTTTCAGAAACGAAGTTTCTCTTTAGCTGGGGTATTCAGGTACTCGACAGGGCGTTCGTGATTTGACACATTTAGTTGCGATTGGGCAATTACTAGGATGCAAATTAAAGTATTCGAAATACCGTCAAATCTCGAATAATTGTCCCCATGTGCTATGTCGTCGAGAATTCCCTACCTCGGAAAAGGGGCGAAAATCGCAGCGAAAAAAGAGCTGCTCAGCCCCTCTGAGTGACATAAAAAAACAAAAAAACACCAGACCATACCAGAGGAGGCAACTTCAACGACATAGCACATGGGGACAATTATTCGAGATTTTACGGTAAGGGCACGACAACGATTGTCCCTCATCAACTATTGTACTAGCCGTTTTTTCAGTATTCGGACAGCTTGGCGCCAAGGCTCATTCAAATCAGTGCCAAGATTCCGGATACTAAAAAAAACGGCTGGTACTGGTACTACACCATGCCCGCCAACCCCGCCACTCCCTACTACCGCAACTGCTGCACAAAACCTTTCAACTTTTTTTTGTCCGCACTTATTTTCCCCAGAGTTTGTCTTGCAGAATAAATATTTTTCCTATTTTTCCTTACTGGTTGATGATAGGGCATGATTGTTGGCAACGGGCGGCCACTGCCGTGAGCACTCGGAGCGCATGGTTCCGAAAGGCTAAACCTTGTATCATACTAACCTTCTAACAAAAATCGTAACAATTTTACCTGTATTACAATGTATAACACCTTGAAATAGGGTTATCATATCTTTCAAATATCTACGGAACAAAACAAAAAGAGGAAATGTGTATATGAGAGTTCATGTTTTACAGAATTAGAAAATGCACAAAAGCTGTTCTTGTATAAGATAACTTGAAATTGTACCTACCTAGTGCAAATAGTATATTTTCTCTTGCATATGTGATATGCATTTTTAATGGAAAATTTCCCCTATTCACAGGTTGTACTAATACAATACCCTTCACTCAGATATTACATAAGTCAGTATAATATAATTCACATTAAACTTTGAGAGTTAAGTTTAAAGAGCTGGGGATCCCGCAATGAATTTAGAAGGTGTTGCACTTAGTGCTACATGCAAAATTGTCACATCTTTTGCGAAAAAGCTAGTATAGAGTGTAGCTTTCCAAAGGTATACAATACATGAACTCCTTCTACCGGAAACTGCTGCCTGAGTCGTCCAACTTCCTTGATAGGTAATTCTAGAGTATGATAGTAGTATGTCGGTCACTCCAAACGGTACGGTGCATGCTCATAACATCAGAGTAGTGATGGGTATCAACTTGCAGTATAACTTACAATGCTACCTGAATATATGAGAGTACCACTCTGTCCTAACGATCTGTACGGCGGGCCATGTAGACATCGAGTGCAAAAAAAAATCCTAGGCGAGTTGGGGCCAATGCGCCGAGTTTGCTTGCGTAAGCAGCCAGTGGAGCGAGGGAATCCACATTAACTGCTCTCTTAGCAGGACTTCTATGGTGGGCCAAGTATTATATGGGTAGATATTAGGAGTAAAAACCACCTTGTGCTGCATTAATTCATTGATAGAGACTAGAGACCTTGATGCCCGATCATGTAAAACCACTATCATAAATTGTCGCTCGCATTTCTTTTTAATATTAAATTTTTTTGAAAATAGGCTTCCGGATATGCACTTTCTACATATTGGAGTACGGCATTGCCGGTCATTCTCCTTCGTCCCGGTTTCCTACTCTCCGAGTTTGACTTACCATACTAGACTTTTCTCCCATGTCACCACTCAATCAATCAACCCGATACGTAATTCTGTTCTCATTTACCATCTCCTGTCTTCCATATTGTTTCCTTTAACTTCTTCTCCATTGCTGACATATGTTGTTATTTCACTGTATAAATAGTAGGCCTTCCCGGCCCTGCAAGATAGAATGAAGTTCTTAAGCATCTCTTATACGCACGTTTCCGGTATATAGCTTGACGTCTGGCCCGTTTTCCAACAATATCCGCTAAGCCGCCTCCTCTGTGACTTTGGACACATAGTAACCCCAAGCCTTAGAGCGATTTTCAGTATCTCAATAATGCGGTACCTGTTGAACATAGTGTTTGATACAGGGGGGGTTAGAGCAAGTTATGTACTCAGAGGCCCCACCCCACCCCCGCCACTTATATAAGCAAGCTTTGGCTCGCTTCACCTTGGTTGCCCATTACCATTTTATCCCCTTCGATGATAGCACCAATTCCAGTGTCGCCAGACAATGCGGTACTCATACTCTAAGAACAGGGTAACTACAGCGCCTGAGTACCTAGACGGACAAACCTTGAACATGTCTTGTTAGGGAATCGCTAGACCACTATAGAAACCCTACTAGAAAGTAGTAGTAGGTACAAATAACGGGCAGAAGTGATAGAATACTAAGGAGCTATAACTAGATAAGGATCACGTAGTTGTAGTTGAAGTGTGGAACATGGAAGAATGTGGTTTTTCTCCTCGCTCCACTGGCTGCTTACATAAGCAAGCTCAGTGCTTTGGGCACCCACTCGCTTAGGATTTTTTTTTGCACTTGATGCCTACATGGCCCACCATAGATCCACTATCCTTCCAAGAATTTATTGAGTGAAGCTAATAGCTTTACAATAATATTAAGTTTTCCTGATTTGATTCTTCCATCCTACTTTATTTTTAACTTTCCCCTAAGATGGTTTTGTTACACATTCTGTTTATCATAATGAAATATTATTAACGAAATCTACATAATGCATACCATAGCCCTGCCGTCGATCATTACCTCCTTATCAACTATTTTCAACATTTTGTAGCAATGCGCAATCATTTTAAGGGAGAAGTGATAATACCCAATAGTAAAGATTCTTAATTGAGTAAATATTACGCACACGAGAATAGCTCGCCAGTATTGTTAGTAGAGGCTGCGCCACCGTAATAGAGGAGCGTATGTCCAACCTCAACTCACCGTGATAGGAGCAACTAGAGGCATCTATATTGACTACTCGGGATACAAGAAGAACTCACGTTCTATAAAGCCAATTACTGATTGGAAAGATAAAAGTGAGAATACTTTATTCTTTATCCCATGCATATGCATATTATGCATTATGTGTTATTATCTGGCTATTCGAACTGATCACTCGATAGTTTACGATACAAGACTATTGGTATGTTGGCATTGCGACCGCATATATGAACTTAATCTATTAGAATGAAGAGATCGAAGACTATCTACTGGTGGAGTGGGAATACTCTCAGATGAAATAGTTGTCGGGAGTTCTCTGAGTTCGAGTGGGGCAATTATTTAGGGTTAAACAGTATTCACACTTCCTTTGACGAAGCTGAAATCTTAGAAAGATACATGATTATTAGAAAATAGGAAGTAGCAAGAATTTAGTATAAGTAGTAAGAGCTATTCCCTCAGAGTTTGAGAAAATCAAGCAACAGAGAAGAGACCTTAATAATATAACAAGTTATTAAATTCAATATTCGAGAATTTCTACTTTACTACTTTACCTTTATCGAACCATCATTACCTGAGCCTTTCTGACTTTCCTCTGTTATCTCGAATACGATACGGCCTAGCTTTCTCTATTCCTTTAAGTTGGTTACCCCATAACAGTAAAACTGCTACTACTAGAATAATAGAAAAGATACAGTCCAACTATATAATACAAAAGCGGTTGAGTCCTACAAGTACCACCTACACTCCACAATAAGGAACTGTTACAATCCTCTTCCTTTCGGGTGATACTTGCAGCAGGTAACCTTCTTCTCGATAGTATTCCTACTATCCCGAATTCGTACGAATAACGACAGCTGAGTATACAGACTCCTGTCTCGTACAATATATCGCTAAGCTCGTGAGAGACACTATGTCCTCGGCCCGGTAAAGTATAAAGTAAAGATAAAGTATATTATAAGAGAATTAACTTAGATGATTGCGTGAAGAACTCTAAACCAAGAGGCCTTTTTTTTTTTTTTTTTTTTTTTTTTTTTTTTTTGTATCATGTGCGATTGTATTAACTTCTATAGGGAACAACGACTACATGTAGCGGTGACTATGGTAAAGCAAAAACCCTCTGTGAAAAAAAAATCCTCCTCGGACCACCGGAAAAAACCATCATCCCAAGTCCCTCTGGTATGGAACCAACCGCACGATCCCGCCGCGAAGACAAAAAAACCCCTATCGGCTAGATAGACAACAGAAATAAATCATCAAACACGACAAGCAGGAGACAACAGGAAAACCGGACCCGAAAACTCCCCCTTGACATAATAACAAAAGAAACCACATTAATATCCCAGAGTACTCTAACAAAAACCCGACCGTGAAAATTCAGCCAAAACTACAGAACACAGAACGGGGGGACAGTAAACGCTAAAACCAAGCAAATCCGTCACATTACTCCGTGACCCAAGGCGTTGACATCGTCCAAGGAGGCAGTGCAATACCATGACCGAGCGTAACCGAGGGCTGTGGCCGAGCCGAGCCACGGGGAAGGGGGAGACCCAGGGGAAGAGGCAGTAAGGGTGCCAGCTAATGAGAGGAAGTTTGGCTGTAACCGAGCCACGGGACGAACCGAGAGGAGGAGAGGAGGGGTAGACCCAAGTATCGTAGGAACTATCGGAGACGTGTGCGTGTCTGACAAGGCAGCCTCGAACGAAACGTAATCGAAGAGAGCAGAGAAATCGACCGTAGCCTGGTGAAAAGTTTTCTCTTACTGCGAACCGTGATCCCAGCCGTCTGTAACATGGACGCGAGGGTGTTGCCGACCGTGCAAATGTTAAGCGAAGACGCGAAACAAAAGCGAAAGGGTGAATGGGACAGTCCCTAAGAAACGGGTGCCCAGGTCCGAATCTATCATAGGGGGGGGGTGCAGCTCACTAAGAGTGTGTTTGGAGAAGAGGATGTTGACGATGATTTCTCATGGTGTTGAGATTTCAATCGCCGGGTGTGTAGAGGAGATGGTTCGTGTCTAAACCAAGAGGCCGTAAGGGCTCTCTTTTATAACCGTTCTTCCCGCAACTCATGACTCATCCTTCGCCTCACATGCCCCTATGACTCATAAGTGAGTCATAGTGTGAAATCCATCAGCTGACTCATATGAGTCACTGCGAAATAACAACTAACCAATCAAAACACAATAAACCTATCATGTGCGTAATTTGCGTCACATGCGTAAAACCCATGACTTGTAATTACAAGTCATGTGCGAAAGTCATAATCATATGACCACAATCGTGAGTCATGTCAAAACAATAAAACCAATCATAACAAAGGAATGACACGCTATTGCGTAATCATGTGAAAACCTCTTCTTGCTAGTCACCGTTTGTGACAGGAACAAAGATATTCAAACAAAATACATAGAAACAAAAGAAATAAAAAGCGTATAAAGAAGTAGAACTTACACATCTTGTATATATAAAAAGCTGAAAGAATCATTTAAGAGGAGAAAGAAATCTTATACTAACAATTATTTTCTCAGCAGTCACGAGTGATACTTTATGAGTACTCATGCTATCCATTTCTACACCTATTTCTAGGCCCCCTCCCTTTCTCTCCTCTGTTCTTCTTCCCCTCTCTCTTCTTCTTTCCTCTCTTCTCTCTTCAATCTCTTTCTCATCCTTTTTATATGTAATGCAAATTACTCGCTTGCTTTAGTCACCACTCTCCGCCTACTTCCTTGTAATACCGCTCAATACAAATCATATATTTTTCTATCTCAACAGAGCAAGCATTCATGAATAGGTACTAAGAACAAAAACAAGTCAAAAGCATACTTAATCATGACCAATAAGTGAAGAAGAAACTAAGGTACTTGCAGCAATATGCGTACCTGCATGCTAGCAGCTTAGCTCCCTGTGTACACTTCCCCTCCAGAAATATTTACACTTCCCTCTTCTCCCTAACCCCAAGCATAGATTTCTCAAGTTTACTTTCCCATCACTTCAGGTAGTCTACGGCCCGAAATATGGAATCAATCTCCCCTGCACAGGCTTATTATATTAGCTATCTATTTGGTCTCACTTTTATTTCTTCCATGATAACCTGTTTATATTTCCTGAGGATCACCCTTCCAGTTGTATTCCGGATGTCTCCTAAACCTCTACCAGTAGATAAGCTTAAGAGAGCAAGATATACTATACTACACCTGACCCCTTTCCAACATCCGCCATGTGATTCCAGCTCTCCTCTTAATACTAGACTATCCCTAGCAATCTCCACAGGATGTATCATTACCCTCACAGTATCAATACCAGGGCTGCTTGCCTCCTGGAAATATCCTGCCTTCTCTCTTCAAATCTAGAAAGTGAAAAATGGACACCCTTATAGATTTAGTATTTTGTTTAATAATTAATAACAGTGCACGGTACGGTCATCACGAAAAGAGCACACAGCTAGACTGCTAGGCAGATATCATATCTTCCAATTCTAATTCTGTAGTTTAGACTGAGATGTTCTGAATTATGCCTATTCGGGATAAACTAATCTGGCCCCACACACAACATTTTTTCGTACTATTTTTCACCTCAAAACTATTGAAGGTATCATATACGGCCACTTTCTAAATATTTACTAGACCACCGGAGGGCAAAAAAGAAGTGATTAGTAAGGGCAGAACTTATAAGGAACTATAACACATCATCGAGGGCCATGGCTTATCTGGATATTTTTTGAGCCACATTACTCTCTTTGTTCTTTTGTTTCTTTGCTTGGGTTTGCAGGAAGCTCATGATACCATGATAGTACTCATGTCTCCATGCCAAGAATAAGCATCTCTATGGAATAGTACCCACCAGTCTATAAAAGGTATAGTGTTCGAGCTATTTGAAGAATTGTGCGGGAAAGTACCACTAGCCGGTGACTGCAGAATAGACCATAGGATTGGATTTGTGAACTCTTACAGGCCAGTTATCAAATTTTCTAAGGAAGTAAGTCTTTAGCTTTGTGAGAATTCTGAAACCTAAGAGGTTAAATTAATATAAAAACCAGAATGACAAAGGGGAGAAGCCTTTCCTATACTACAAGGAGGGCATTATTGCTCTGTATAATTACAATAAGATGTCCTGTAGTCTATTCTGCAGTTACTGGCTAGTAGCACTTTTCCACATAATCTGTTAAATAGCTTGAACATTATACCTTTTATGGGCTAGTGGGCACTATTCCAAAGAGGGGCCCATTCTTGGCATAGAGACACGAGTATTATCTTTTAGAACAGGAGAGCAAATTCATGATTTACAGAAGCTATCAGTTACAATGTAGCCCTAAATGCCTCTAGCTTCCTTTATCCGGTGTAAGTACCCAGTGGGATAGCCAGTTCTACAATACACTTTTGCATGAACTAACTATCAGATACTCAAATGTATTCAGCAAAGACTTAGTTAACTATTAATTAATTGCATATAAAAAAACAATAGCTAGACTACTTCAGCAAGCACAACCCTACCCCTCGCCCCATACCTGCTCAGTAAACTGAGCAATATACTACTATTTCCAGCTAATCTTCCTAAACCTCCAGAAGGTTATCATTCCAACTTGTAACTATCTCAGTCTAACAACTTCCAACCCACTCCACATATCCGCCATGCCAGGCCTGTAAAGCACCACAACTCATTTCCAATAATCACTCATCATTCTCTACTCATTCTTAGATATACCCCCATTGCCTATCAATTTCCTGGTCCCCTGTTAAATGTTCTTCACCGCTACTTCAATTTCCCTTGTCATGAGCATCCTACTAGAGGACCGTTCACTGAGTAAATATCTATACTGGTCAGTCCAGCAAGTGAGCCTCTACTCCCGGAGATCTGTATACTCTTCAAATAATAAAATATTCTTTGTTTCTTAAGACATACCCCCACTTCGAGTGAAATGCAAACCCTGGAGAGTTTCCCACCCCTCTTTCTCCAGAGTGTATCAGATTTGCTCAATATCAAAAGTTTCCTCTAGCTTCTCAGTGGGGTCTTTATATAATTCTCTCCAGACAGAATTAACAATCATGAATGGATTCTTGACTTTCAGGAAACTCATACAGATCGGCCAGTAGAATCAGCCTTCCGGTATCCCTATTATATCGAAGTCATGCTTGATCCAGTCAGCAAGGTATTTCGTGACAGAGCCATGATATTCTGGGAATATCGCATGGTGAATGCATTTCAGAGTTTCAATAACCATGTTTAGATGTTCCTGCCTGATGTAAAGGGCTGTCAGAAAACAGAAGTTGTTGATAAAGAAAGAGAACACATGCTTGTTGTATGCAGTAACTTGAACTCAGGTGAAAATGGATTACTTTGCAGCAGCTGAGAGTTAGTGTTTGAGCTTGGTGATGTGGAAGTCAACTTGCAATTAGTCAGTCATGAATTTTCCAGTTTGATGAAACTTGAGAAAGTCACATTTGATAGTGCCCTTTGGTAAAGAGGGACAGAGAGTCCCGTCCCGTATACAGCTCAACCCGGTCTTTTCCTCATTGAATTTCAGCCCAACCAGTTTTGTGAATTTGCTCATCTCTTCCCAAGCAGTAGGCAGATGTTTCTCGTCATTATCCCATAGCCAAAAGTCGTCGTGTATCTGATAGAGAAGGAAACTATTGGTCTTTTGTGTTACGCACATGAGAATAGCTCGCCAGTATTATTAGTAGAGGCTGCGCCACAGTAATGGAGGAGCGTATGTCCAAACTCAACTCACTGTGGTAGGAGCAACTGGAGGCATCTATGTTGACTACTCGGGATACCAGAAGAACTCACGTTCTAT